>QQSS02171505.1:0-15302 GCA_003687565.2 Craspedacusta sowerbii | reverse complement strand
ATATATATATACATATATATACATATATATATATATATATATATATATATATATATATATATATATATATATATATAATGAGACTTATTAAAGCACATGCGTATCTATTTATACAAGCACCTTAACGTTTGCCAAACTATACAAAGAATGGAAGATATAGAGTGTAGGGATACCAAACAGCCCATAGCGATATTATGTTAACTGTAATGTGGCTTTATCAGTAGAAAGTTTGCTTCTGCATTGTCATAAAAAGGAAAGGGAAACGCGCGGAAGAAGAAAGACTAAGATCCCCCCCCCCCCTCCTCGCCGCACTCCTCACTTGAGAATAAAGCCTGCTTTTCTTGGCCCCCACCTTATCCTGCTTCGCTACTCGTCGAATCTGGTTCAATAAAAAAGTGAAGGAAAACATAAAAGTATTTTTTAAAAAGTAAATAAAATGACCACAAATATCTCATGCCATATTTTCCTCGATATGCGCATGCCTTAAAGCCGTAAGTGCTAAATAAGTTCAAAGATATACATCAAACGTTAACAAATTTATCAAAGTTGGCAGCAAACGCGCATGAATCTTCGGCCTCATAATTACTAGCAAAAGTACGATGAACTCTCATTCTCCACGTGCCTACAATGAACGAGTCAGTGATGTTTTGTACTCACCACATAATTGCTTATAAATAAACGACTGCTCGTCCCTCGATGGGTGCCTGTAACGCAAGGTTTAGAAAAATAAGCTGTTTGTGAAAAATTCGCCCACATTTATAATACGTAGTATACGAGTAGTTTCCATCTTAATAAGGCAGGGGTCAAAAACGCGCTTACAAAGAGAAAATAAAAAGAAAGGAATATTAAGAAGCTGGCAGAATATGCGAACTAAATCCAAAAATATTACCTGTAAGCGAGTGCCAGTATGCACCACACACTAGCGCCTGGGCCAGTCATGACTTGGAAGAAAACAGGACTTGCAGATATACTTGTGTTTAAAAGAAGAGGGAAGCAAATTTTGCCAACTTCATAATGAACGTGTACCGCTGCGTAGGATTCAGTAATAAACTAAAGAACGAATGCTAATACGTGATGTAAGCCAAAGCCGACTAAGGCTCTCACTAGATTCCGAGGACAAGCATCTGGATTACAAAGCTTTAAAGATAAAACCGACCAAAGCGTTTCAAAGAGTCAAATACAAACCTAGTGGTGGAAGTAGTCACCGCATAAATACAATTCATAGCGGCACGTAAGGGATACCTACACTCGCAGTTCGAAACGGGCCTACGCAGCCACAGCACTACAAGGACAACAACACTCGCAACATTATAAACAGCAGCTATCTCAGTTAACCCCTGCAACCCATAGATTTAATATAGGTTTAATCACACATAGGCTTAATCGGCGGCTAGTTCATGGCATGCCATTAGACGTTTATGCAGGCGGTCCGTAAGAGGTGAGCTTGGCTTTAGCGCTTTCCTTTCCTGCAACAAAGCACGAGCCATTTGTCGGTGCTTGGTTACAGGAGACTGTATGCAAGACAGAATCAGGAGCTGGTTGAATACATCACGCTGTGCGTTGCTTCCTCCGATGCGGACGATCTTGTACTTAAGAGGGAACAGGACCTCTACGGCATCATCATACCGCCGTTCTTTGTATGCAACGAGAGCGTTCATTAAAGGTAGACCAACACCAGCAAAAATGTCCTTGCTGAAATTCTCACAAGTTGAGTGGAGAAAAGTCTGCACAGAAGCAAGAAAAGATTGGCTAAGAGATCGCTGTGCACCTTCGCCACCCAGAAATGCCATCAAAAAGTGAAGGTCGTTAAACGACATGATGTGGTCATCGATGTGCGGCCTCGCGATTTCCATGATGTCAATCCACCGTTCACCCACATCAACGCCATCGAACTCTAATCTCTGCAGCAACGATGCAGCATCGACAAGGTCTAACATCGCGCCGGACTTACATCGTAGACCCACTTGTTGATCGTACAGATTCAACACTTGCTCGTGGTCGCCGAGCTCTATGTAGTACAAAGACAAGTGCCAGTAGATGTGACAAGCTAACATGGCACCTTTGGACCAGTCAGGCTCTGTGGTTGTCAAGAACGAGATCCCGTCACTCTGCCGACCGGTCATTTCGTAGCAATGCGCCATCGCGTGCGTGGCCCAGCAGTCAGTCGGATTCAACGACAACGCCTCCATCGCGCTGTGCTCGGCCATGGGAAACATGTTCGTCTCCTCAAAACCAAACGCCTGCATGCCGCGAAGATACCCGTAGAAATTGCTAGACCTACTCCAGCTTGGTATCACCCTACCGATGCTGTCGCGAATCATGGCAGATTCGCCGAGGTAGAAGTAGCCGTCGTGCGCGAACTTCAGAGCGAGCATGTCGTTGGGGTAGGCAAGCAAGATCTCCTCCCACGAGTCACAAGCGCGGCCATACTGTCCGCAAGCCCATTCCGAAACGGCGCGACAATGCAGCTTCTCTCTGTGATTTCCACGCGTATCAGAGTGCACGCGCAGCTCATCGAATCTGCGGGAAAAACCCGCGTCTAAACGCGTCGTACGACCCGTGGCCATCAACTCCAAGCCAAGAGCCATGGCATTTCCCATGATGAACGCGGGATCAGAAGATAGCATTTTCTCGCACGTCCCAAGCAAGCCATCAAGAGCTTGATCTTCTGTCCACGTCACGTACTGGGTCAACGCAGAGTCAAACAGCTTTGCGGCATCTGCGCTTGTTGTTGTCATAGACAGGTTTTCATTATGCCATGCCAAGCAGTCTCTGAAGTGAGGAGCCATTCTTTAAATTTGAAAGAAATCGCTATCGAAAGTCAAAGAATATAAGCCAGAAAGTGCTCAACAGCAAAAATGCATGATAACAGTTATGTCAACAGAAGCCTGCTATGAAAAAACGCTCCGTCGCTAATATAAAACTGACAACAACTGACTATTACAAATACGAATTACAGAGTGGCTGAAATGAGGCATGCTATGGACCGATAGATATTGCTGAAGCTATGTTGAGTGCATGTAACTGAATCTATATTTGTTCAACTGCCTACGAGATCCTTTTGAAATTGGGATTACTAGTTCGCCTTAATTGACAGAGCATAAGGCGGATCTTTTTTTTTTATGTTTAGAGCAAATCACGCGCGAAACCTAATTTATAGGCCTATAAACGTACACCTAACTCCGAATACCAAAAAGATACAGACGTATCAAAGCCCGCTCTAAGAACAAGCTTCTTGCCTAGTAACTAGCAAGAGAACCTACACGACTAAATATCTACATTATCTTAACGCTACACAAAAGCAGAGGAACATAAATTCAGTCTACACTGGGTAAAACAGATAAAAAAGAGACCCAACCAGCGGGAAGGCCAGGAAAGTCCATAGGGATGGAGAAGAAACAACTTCGGCTCGGACGGAAAAGACTATCAGGTTTTTTAGAACAACAGAAGTTCAGAGCAGTTAAAGCTTGCTCAGAGATCAAAATAACGAGCTGCATCACGTAGAATCGACAGCAAATGCATAGGTCGGCTATACTTCACAATGAAAACGCTGCCAGCGCAATATGACGTGTTTCTTAACTTGGTTTACATAACCGGATCCTAAGGAAAGAAGGCCCTAGCAGCAGCTTTCAAAAAGGATTGAAAACTTGCACACGCTGAATACAGAGACAAACAAATTCCTAAGAATCGCAAATGATTCAGCACAAACAGAAAACAACCACATATTGGCCGGCTATGACAGGACTCTTTGAGCAACTTCACTGAATCGGTTTGACTACCGAGCAAATAACAGAATCAACAAGGCCTTAACTAAACTAGTCCTGCTTTTGAAAAAGGCGACAAACAAGCTTATTTAGGGGAAGAACAACGCGACTTCACTAGCTATTCGGAAACCTTGACGCTTACGAAATTAGAGCAATGCATACAAAGCTTTTCGTTTTCCCGCAGCCACAACGGAAATGAAATGGGGTAAAAAATCGGCCTAAAAAAAATCGCAAGACGAGGGGCCTTAGCCGCAAACAACAGATGACTACTCACACGTTCAACTTCAAGCACCAATAAATCGCAATAAATTCGTCAATTGCGACCAACTTGGCTCACGTTAACAACAGATCCAAGCCAAGGTCATACGAGCGTCGACTAGCTTGCTTCCTTGCATCGCAGATTCTGGCTAGGAGATAATATGCTGACACTACCATATGTCTGAAATGACCATGAACGGTCCAGAGAGTAGACGAGTTAGACGCCGTCTGCAGAGCAGAATCTTGACAAGGCATATATTTTTCCAGCTAATTCAAACATGCCAGCCGATCGTCAGCCATGCCTGTCCTTGTTACCTTCACCACGTCTGTGGGCTAAAAAGTCGGTAAAAACATAAGGAAAAATAGATATCCAAACAACAACATATCAAATAAAGTAATGATCGTCCGGAGCCAACGACATCATATAGATTCGACGGAGGCAGCAAGGTAAACAAGAAGGCAGCCTTTCAATATAGATAAATTGACGTAGACATGTAGGTAAACTGAGCAAGCAATTATCTTTGCTCGCTCTGGTATGGTACGAGCAGTGATCCGCAATCTCATTCTTACTATCTTTCCACTCGTCCCATTCCCGCTGCTTTTGTAACTTTTCCTCGCTATCCACGTCCTCATCGGAATCGCTTTTGCTTTCAGAGGGCTTGCCTTGCGTGCTCCTGAACACGACAGAAAAACAAACGGGTTTATCGACACCGTGCACGCAAAGCAAATGACGAAGAGAAAACGCTCTAATTACGAAAATGAAAGCCTCGACGAAAATCGTAGTCATGTTAGGACAATAGCGACGTACTGGTAGTCAAGAACAATTTTTCCTTCACGCAGCTCTTTTTCAAACCATTCGTCTTCGGTCATAGTTGGTAAACTTCGGTAGCCTGCTCCAAAGACCTGATTCTAAAATGCATGGGAAAATAACCAAAGCTAAACTACCGTAAATATAAACTAAATAAGTCGTAAACTGAGATTCATTGGGTCCATTAGACTAAGTAAATCTCTGAAACGTTTCACCGACTATTTCATTTACATTTCAAAGCAACTTCTAAAGGAAATAAAGAAGAGAGTCAGAGCAATCCCACAGAAAGCACATAATGGACAACAACAACAACAAAAAAAAATACATGAACAAATAAACAAATAAAGATACACAACAAATCCAGAAGCTCAGGTTGATTACTTTTAATATCTATCTTTCCTCTTAATTTTCTTTCCACCAACTTAAATTTGCAATTCAAACGCCGGTTCTCATAGTATTTTACAGGAAATATCAACCTTTTCCTAGTATTTGAAACCCCCATTAAAATCCAGATATAAAATTCCGTCACACATCCGACATTGAGAATCCCACGGGTAGCAAGTAGCAAGGCAGGTGACATGCATTGCAGAAAAGGCCTGAACTGCTACTTATCCCACACAGCCCGAAAACTGCGGAATCCACAACATGAAGCATGTACCAAACCATGCCATGAAGTAAGTATGGCCTAACTCAAGAACAAGAACAACAACAACAGCAACAACAAGAACAACAGCACCACCAACAACAACAGCAACAACAGCCGCAGCAACTAACCTTCAGGGTTTCTCGAGTGATCAAAAGAGGCTTCATGGGCTAAGATTGATATTTAAAAGCATATGGGTCAAGGAAAAGCAGCTACAGCTATGAAGAACCTAAATTTAAGCATTTTGCACCAGATTTAATAACTGAAAAGTCCTTAGAATAGAGTACGTAATTCGATTATGAAAGTCACATGGTGTGGCGAGAAGGTTATCAGTAGGTAGCTAACATGTGCAAGCCAGTTATCCGGCCAAAAAAAAAAATACAAAGCAAGTGCGTCAACTCCAACAAGCCAAATACAAACCCATATATTTATGACGTATACGATTTAGCAATTCTCGAATGACCTGGAAAGGGCTAGCACCTCATATCGACAAAAAAAAAAAAAAAAAAAAAAAGTGCGAGCAACCGTGGCCTATCATACCAGCCACATATTCTAGATCCATTATTTTAGAGAACTCAGACAAAGTGCAAAGCTAAAAAAAAATACAAGCGACAATCAATGCTCGAGCTTGCGTACCTTTAAGTCGTGTCGCGGCACCACCGGCTGTTGCTCCCTGCCCTTCACTCGTGACATATGCGCAAGAATTTCAAGTTCCGCTGCGGGGCAGAGATCCAAATGAGACAGCCTTAACATCCCATTGGATTAAAATCGACTAGTATACGTGTATAACAATATCTGACTGCACTATGGAGGCTGATCGTAGCTATGCAAGCCTCCGAGCACGAATCATGGAGTGATAAAACTAGAAGGAGTTGGGTCGCGCTTGTTTATTTAAACAGGAGGTCGCGATGAGAAAAAAATATATATATATATAGGCAGATAGATAGATAGATAGATAGATAGATAGATAGATAGATAGATAGATAGATAGATAGATAGATAGATAGATAGATATAGATCGATAGATAGAGCATATTAAGAGATCAACGAACAGATAAATATACAGACTGATAGATAAGCAGAATGATAGATAGACAACGATGAGAAGCAGAAAATCTCAATGCTTACGTATCCACGGGAACACTTAAAAAAAAAACTAGCTCACTCACAAAAACTACAAAGCACTTACTATTTATTGTAGTCAAGTTCTCCACAGCATTATTTATCCATAACTGAATCCATGCCAAAAGGCAATCCCGCTACAAAATGAGCGGTACTCAAAAATTACCAAGGTAATAAACGAAATATAAACACAAGTTATCCATAACGGTAAACAAACCTTGAGGATGGCATACCATATCTTGCATTAACTCTATAAATGTGGCAACCGCAGTAAAATAAACCTCAGACTACCTCAGACTTGAAACTAAATATAAAACTGCAGCTCCTTACCAGCAAGTCATCATCCAATGTTTCGGGATGCGCGATTATCTGCGATTTCATACCCTATTAATAACGCGCCTTGATCTAACAAAAATTGCCAACACTAACACAAAAGCCAAATAACGAAAGATGAAAAAGACAACAAAACTAACAATCACCCACCAAAAATAAACCCTATCTTACAAAAGATTGGTCCAAATCAAAATTCGGCCACAATGCATCAATTCTTTAACTAAGACAGAAGACCTGACCTACTTAACTTAATATTCAATAATAACATTTTCCATTTGGCCTTAACACCCCAAATACTAGCTTGCCTACGCCAGTTACCTGCAGCATCAAATGTTGACAAGTCAAACGTTAACCGACCTTAATCTTCTCCTTTAATTCCTTTGTTTGCTTATACCTCTGGATTTTTTCCTGCCTCGTAGAATTCATCTCATTAATACTTTTCTTTCCAGTGCAGCTTTCTTCAGTTGGAATACAGAAGCCCTTAACATGGAGTATGGCTACATATGACTTATGACAATCACATCAAACAATGCATAGAAATATCAAACGTCGTATTGTTTTGGAGTGTTCAAAAGACAGGCTTGCTAGGGATTGCTCGTGCAGAATGGAACTTACTACACAAGCACGGTCATTCCAGTAAGAAAAAGAAACGAGCAACAACATGAACAACTTTCAAAAATTTTCAAAATGTTCATACAAGGAGAGCGAACTCAAATAATGATTTCCTGAAAAGCTGTGTAGTTTTTAAAAGAGCAAAACTGCCACTACTGCCGCTAAACCATAACAAAGCCAAGTAGACTCTTACAACTTGCTTAGCAAAAGCAAAACGAAAGCCGAGGTATCCTTAATATCTTAATTCAAATCCATAATACTAAAATCCCTAAAACGTTTATCGCTTTAAGTACAATATCGGCACGCATGCAAATTCCACACGATAATAGTATATCTGAAGATAACATATCCTTGCATATTTGCCATTATCTTATCACATCCTACGAGCAAATTATAATACGAGACATTGTACATTACAGACCTTTGATGTCAATCCATAGCTTTGGCATCTTTCCAAGAAATCCATGAAGTATATCTTAAGGCAAATAATTAGAACACAGAATGATAAAAACGTGGCAAACCAAACAAACATTACACAAAAGGTGAAAAAACAAGAACGTGGTTAACGAAGATGCAAAGGAATCTGCTATAAAGTCTGCTAATGTTAGCACATTAAGTCAATTAGAAACGACCTAACTTACTTTCGAATTGGAAACAGCAGTCCTGCGATCCTCAGTATTTTCCTTTAAACACAGTTCGCCAAGAAATGCAGGCAAGAGCAAATACCTAAATACAAAAAATGCTATAGTTTGCACAACAGCACCGCCATAGTTTGCACAACAGCACCGCCATAGTTAAACAAATAAATACACAGCCATTAGATTTCTAAAGCACGGTAAACGAAATATAAGCAAGGAACAAATGCTTCCAGAGCTCGAACTTAAAAGTTTACTTTAAGCTACGCCGATAAGCAAAATGAAGAAATTTTACAAAAGCTTTAGCACAACAATAAACATATACAGATTTATCAAAAGATACGATTTCGGGTCAGAAAATGACAAATTTTAAAATTAAGCAACATATTAATGCCATGACCAAAAAGCCGAAAGATGCGGCACTATAACATGAAAGAGCCCTGCCAGGGCACCAAAATTTCTAAGATATATTTGGTAGCACACAATAAAACGCATTCTACCAATCTATACTTCTAAACACTACAACTGCCTAAGATTAACAATACGACAGAAATAAATAAACTACGCTTCCAGGGATTTTCTTAATCCTGTAGCTAACAACACAAGGCACCATTACGCTAGATATCTTAAGTCAATTTGGGAACTCACTGTTCCTAAGGGAACCATCTCAGTGATGGCTCAAGAGTTTTTTTAAGTACTTCCATCTACCAATCACATTAAAGCTAATTCTACTAGAAGAACAACAAACATACCACACTTTTGAAAACTTTGATGGAATGTTAAGAGCATGCAGGGGTTGGCTCTAAACATGCACTCAATTGGAACTAGCTCAACGCATCAACTTGTCCCAAACGCCAAGATACAGTTTATACACTTTTCCAGCAGATTTTATCTGCAAAACTAACTTACAACAACAACAAAAATGAACACCTTGCCTCAACCAATCAATAGTAATTACAGGCATTTGCATTACACATAAAGAAACCCATTACGTAATATCCCCAAAATAAAGAATTTTTCATCAGCATTGTATTATCAGAGAAGCTTCGAAAGATGAATTTTCGGAAACTAGAAGATTTCTCCTGTCTTCTATCTAGTGATAAGTAAAACCAATACCAAAAATAAATTGCAATACCATGGAAATACTTACTTTAAGTTGGCACAGCTTATTTCTGACAGATCTTCATTTCTGCTAAACAAATGCAAAGCGTTGACCATCTGAGTTGATTTTAGGAAAAGTTTGCAAGCCTCCTTTATTTTAGCCTGCAAAGAAAGGCATATCTACATAACATTGATACAAGAACACTAGGTCAAAGAGTAAAAAATCGCATCACAGCAACACATCCCAGGTAACATCTAGGCAAAAACTTGTGTGATGACATGAGAGAGATTTAACAGTATGCACTGCAACAACATCCCTTGCATTCAAGGTCTCAAACACACGTGCAAAATTTTGCAGTGGAAAAAATTAGTAGTTAAAAATGGAGGCCACGACATGGTATGTCTCTGCTGCTGATGTTGAAGCCCTACGAATATCTTTTACCAGGGAGATCTAAGCTATTCACTAACGTCCAACTATAGATGGTGGCAGTAACTGATATTATTATTATTATTATTATCATTATTATTATTATTATTATATATATATGTGTATATATATATATATATATTGTTGCATTACTTATAATACATATTCACTTAAGATATTATAAGTTCATTATATACATAATATTATATATATATATATATATATATATATATATATATATAAATATATATATATATATATGTATATTTTATGTATATTTATTGCAGAATTATTATGCAGATAACATTACTGATACTCATTATAGACTTGCAACTACAGATGATGCTGGTAAATGAAGAAAGTCTAGATCGCAAAACAACCTGAATAGATGCTATGTAGTGACTCAAATGCTCCCAAAATTACTCAAAAGAACTTCACAAAGATCCAACAAACTTTCATATGTAAAAGCAACAAGCCTTTACTTTCATTGCGTGTCACTGCCTGCTCTCTAGTAGAACTGACATGAAAATCCAATATCCCACACCAACTTTAACACCATGACTCACCATCACTGTGACCATCGTCACATTACAATGCACCATACCTTACTATAACCAGGTCAAACTTAGGTAAAGACACCTAGTTTGCAAGAGGACATGGGCTTGTATAGGTTAAGCTTTTGCATATGCCTCACACCTAGGCAGATCCCCAAAAACGTAGGATATTATACAGAAGCAACATGACAAAACCTAAGCAATCTTCTATATGAGCCCACATGCTGATCACCAGTGACTTTGATATGCATGGGAAACTTCTTTAAGGTTGAAAACAAGCAGTCCATCAGCAAGCATGCATGTATCTGTCTTTGTTAGACGTCATCAATAGGCACTTTTCCATGTTCAATCACTTTTTATATCATCAGATGAAGAACGAGCTTGGCTTTATTCATCGTCTCTTAAAGAGCATTCTCTTTGTAAACATTAACAATCCAACTCTTTTCCAGCTTTTTGAGACTTTGTGTTGCTGCGCTATTGAGATGTTTATCAGTACAAAGCACAGCCCTCCCCCTTGAGTTTCTAGTCTTGCCTGATGATATATGCAGGGTTTTATGCTTCATTATGAATGGTACATGCAGATATCCAGTGACAAGCTAACTAAATCCGATATATAAATATAAGTACCAATCCAAGTTTTACCTGAAGACTGTCTGAACTTGGGGACTCCTCGCCATCCTCAATCTCATCAAACAACGTCCATGCCTGCTGAAACACTTTAGGAAGATTTTCTGAACTGCTTGAATGTGTTGCCGCCATGGAAAAGAACCACAATTCCTACTATTAGAATAACATTTAGTGCAACCTTTAGATACAAATTAATAAAAATTGAAATAACTAGCAGAGAACCAGCAGAATGCAGAAAGAAGAAACCAGACTAGCTAGTACACATGACAATGCAGACCTTAGACAAACTTTCGGGGGTATTGCCTTTTGCTTATCGTTCCATGAACGTAACAATAATGCCATTTAAGGCCTGATCAGTTCTGTCACAACCTGAATGTTTATTTAGTAGCATTTCTTATATGACCTGATTAGCCCAAATGCAAAAAAAATTTAGTAAATAATCTATGAACAGCTGGGATTCAAAGAGAGGCTGTTTTTCTGATTGTGGTTTTTGGGTGTATACAACAAGTTTCAAAAAGATCCACTGCTGTACTCTCTGGGGGATGATGGCAACCCACCAGGAAGCAATCCCTGCTGGGTAGCTCACAACCGTGAGAGGCAGCTCTTTTACTACATTGTTAAGAGCAAGTTTCGTATGTGAAGAGCCAACTTTCGAATAGTCTACACATGGTATCAACAAACTAACAGCAAAAGACAACCGAGGGCAGCCAAACACTCAACAACAACAACACAACAATCAAAAATCTTTCAGACGAAAGAGAGAGAAACCATAGGAGACTCGGGGGTTAAATAAGTATAACTCTGTTAATTTGGCCTATTCATATACTCTTAACACATCCAGTATTCTATAATGGACCAGTTGACGCACAAGTCCTTGCCTGTAAGAAATCAAGGGCGAGATATTGCATAGGATAAATTGTTTGCTACTGATTTCCATCCACATTTAAACACGGAGGACAGAGGTTTTTGAAATTATAAGGAAAGCTTCAATCCCACACATAAAATTCAAAACACGAAGTAAATAATTTCAAAATCATTTATCGCAGAAATGTATGAGAGCAGACGGGTTTCGGGGCAGGAACAATTGCTTTCTCAGATCTTTTCTTGTGTATAAACAACTCTTTTGTTATAAATGGGCTTGCATCACTGTCTCTGTACGTGCTTACTTACTACATCATGGGTCACAAAGGGGGGCTCAATTATCTGAAATCAGAACAGAGGCTTGCCTATGCAGAGGGTCACACTGTGCGCGTGAAAATCGCGCCTCGCCGCGTCGCCCGGCGAGTGATTAAGCGCATGTTCTATAAGTGCACGTTTAGAGCATGTTCTTTTTTTTTTTTAATTGGCCGCGCGGCCAATTATGACCGCAACCAATCGCCAATGAAACTTTAGCGCACGTTACCGAAACAAGAATTTTTCTTCTCAATCCATTTGGCGGTAGTTTCAGTCCACGGCTACAAACAAAAACAAAAAAAAAACAAAAAAAAAAAACAAAAAATAAAAAAGCAAGGAAAAAAACATGACTCAGCCATACTATGAGGCATAAAACAGTCGCTTGTATGTCCTGTATGACCTGTGTGGAGTTGCACTCGTTTGATCCTGCTTTCCTCATGGGGTTCCGTTTTACATTATTGTCGTTGTAGTTTTGTTTTGCTAGGTACCTGGTATTGTATACTTTTATCGTGAATGCTGTAAATCTTTATACGCATTGAAAAAAAAACGTCGCTTCTTGTAGAATTATCGTTCCTTTTTCCTAGTAATTAAACGTAACGGTATTAGGGTCACCGAAAGTAGACTTGGTTTATACTTAGGAAACGTTTGCGCGCGCTCTAGTTCTAGCTCTAGAACCAGGGCTTGCCTATACAGAGGGTCACACTGCTTGCGTAAAAATCGCGCCTCACCGCGTCTCGCCGCGAGCGATTAGAACGTGATCTATTTTTTTGACGGCAACCAATCGCCACTCAAACTTTACCACACTTGACCATGACAATTTTTTTTCCTCAAGAAATTTGGCTGTAGTTTCAGTCGGTGGCTAAAAACGACAAAATACTCATGACGCAGCCATAATATGAGGCATAAAACAGTTGCTTCTTGTAGAAATATCGTTTCTTCTTTCTTGAGATTAATGTAACGGTATTAAGATCGCCGAAAGGAGACACGTTTTATAAAAAGGAAACTGTTAAACGATTTAATTCAAGTCAGAACTTATAAATTGGGACACAGACCACCAACCAAAAGAGCTTTTTAGGTAGAGCTAAAAAGTATGGATGAAGAACGATTTGCAGAAGCTGTTTGACGGCATCAGTGCCTCTACACTAAATGACGCTTTTTAAAAATTTTTATTATGCGTTTATAATATTACAACATCCGTAATAAAACGTCTACGACAGCAAAATAAAATAAAGTAACATAAAAATAAAACAAAGTAAAAGAAAAATGAAAATAAAACAAAATAAAGTAGTTAACGTCATGCACCTAACGAAACAGTAACCACCACCGTGTTAAAACGCAAAATAAAAATCTACAAACTCTATAAAACTCTTTATAGCTCCCTAGCTATAATTGAGCGCGCGCGCGTCGCGCGCAGTGTGACACCCCATTTAGTCCGTTTTACTTGTGCATGATATGTTAGGCCACGAGAGCACAGGAAGAATCAGGAAGCTGTGGGTTGTGTTTTCGTTGGACTCCATACCTACGTGGGGCATCTAGTTTTAAAAGAACGAATCCACGCTTTGGTAATTCGCGTGATCAGCGCAGAAATCTGTCCTCCGGTTGTTGCAATTCCATCTGCTTCTCAAATGGCAACATCCACCAAGCAGATCAGGCTGAGTTCCCTGCCACTCTACGTACCTGTGTGTCGATAGTAGTCCTTCTTCTACCGCATCATTACAGCAGGTAGGTCGTTCCGTGCCTGGGAACGGTACCATGAGTTGGAAATAACTGCCATAAAATATTGTTCATACACTGTCACGTTGCAGGACTTACTTAAAGAAAGTACATGTGTTATTAGATACAATGTTCTACGTGTCGGTATTAATGTCAAACTTGTCCGTTATTATGATAGAGACGACGGATGGCAACAGTTCCTTCTGAACTACCTGCCTAAGTGAAGAGACTGATAAGATCCTTCATGAATTTATTGACGCCTCTCTTTGATCAAAATCCATTAATTTTCTGAAATTGCATCGATCTGAAAAGCAGGCCAACAGCTAGCTGGGAAGCCAGCGCTTGCGTCAAAAAGGAATTGCAGAAAATTATTCTATAAATCTAAATATTGGGACGTCGCACACTACAATTCACACTCACTCACTGGGTTCCGTTCTCTCCATTGCTAGCTTGCCCCGTCTATTTAGCCACTCCAACAGAGAATCAGCCTTCCAAAACCCCAGGTCAAACCGATCAAGAGACTAACGCCCAGCACCCAGACAAGTACACCCCCACGAACGGAACAAGAACAAGAAACTTACAATATATCAACTTATAATATAACTTATAATACAACTTAATATAATAATATAATAATATTATAATTATTATAATTATAATACAAGTTAACATACAACTTATTATAATATAATACAACTTATAATATATAAGACTAGCTATGTACACAAAATACATTTATGCCCTTCCAAAACTAGCTATGTACACAAAATACAGTTGGCGACATTGCCTCAAAGTGCAATGCCTTGCAGGCCCTTAGTCGTCCGCCCCCGAACGACCGGGGACCACCCAGTTGTTGACGCAGTACGCTTTCCCAACCCTCCAGGCTTTCGTCATGTTTGCAACAGCAATGGCTGCACTGTTCTCGGGCCGAGTCGTTTGAACGCTCTGCGTGGAACTTTCATTCACGCAGAAATAAGCAAGCGTGCTTTCATTTGTGCCTCTAACTTTGAGAGTACGATCTGCTGGAAAGATTTGCTAATGCACCCTACTTTGACCAGAAATGCAGGCTTCTGAAATTTCCGAGATGCCATAATATAAAACATATCTTATCCAGCCATGATAAAGAGATCAAGAAAAATATCAGGGGAGCGTTATGAATGCCGTAACGAAATAAAAGGCTTGTTTTTTTAAAAATATAATATAAAAAATAAAAAGCGTTCCAATCGAAAACGATAACTTTTTGCATCACTCTCGAGCGTAGCTTTGCAGATTTTTACGAGATCTTAATCAAGACGCTCAAGCAAATGCTTAGTCTTAGCGTAACGATGAATCATTCCGTAACAGTTCCCTAAAGAATCATTAAAAACGATCCTTGACGCGCGCAGTAGTTTTTGTTGTTGGTATACAAAATAAGTTCCCAAACAGCACTTCAAGCAATAGCTGCCTATCAAGCTAGCTGTAATATAGCAACTGGAAGCTTAGAAAACTCTAGAATATTCTTACCGCTTCCAGAGGACACCATCTTGAAAGCA
>QQSS02171394.1:0-15302 GCA_003687565.2 Craspedacusta sowerbii | reverse complement strand
CATACATACATACATACATACATACATACATACATACATACATACATACATACATACATACATACATACAGACAGACGCTGCAGCATCTGTCAGCCTTCTTACAGTGAACATAAGCCGCGGTTGGAATAACCACATCCCAACCCAAGACTATAAACGGTTTTCGCCATCCATAAAGCAGGGTGCGTTGGCCAAGGAGTTAGAGATTTTGTATCATAAGGCGGCGTACTCCCTACACACAAAGCATCATGAGGTTTAGGAGCTCACAACGGTGATCGCTAAGCTCATTATGCTGCAAAAAAAATGCATTTTATTCTTCCCGGACATCCGCAAGCTCAAACATTACAATATCGTCAGAAGAAGCATTTTGTTGGTAAGTGCATAATAGCTTTCAAAAATTTGGAACAAAAATTTATGGTGCTTTGCTGGTCGTGATGCATGCACCCAATGCAGCGCCCAACACCAGATCTAGGTTATGGCGTCATATATTTTTGGAATTCGTAGCGACTGCTGTACCTCATTATTCAAATGGCTGTCTTTTTTCAGTTACTCAAAATAGTGAACAGGTTTTTGAAGTTGTCGCATTGAAGCGCACGACATGAACAATATTTTCAAGCCTGAAATTCTAGTAGCATCATAAACAGCTAGGGCTTGGGTTGGGGCATCTCCAGCACCAACCTTTAGAACAGCCAAAAGTTTTCCATCAGCAATTGCTGTAACAATCATCGACAATCCATCGTTATTGAATATCAAATACCTTATCGAATCCAGGTATGGCAGGCATGAGGTTGTAGTACCATGTAAGAGTTGCTGCTGGTCTGATTACCTCTTCACTGATAATGCTTGCAATTGTTTTACGATGTTCTTGGAGGTCACAAATGACAACCAATTCGGCTTTAAGCCGGCGCTTCTCTCTAGCACGGGTTCTTCAAGTACGGCTTTTTTACGATATCAGACGTTCGTGGGCTTCTTTTAAAATTTTTTTTTGTTCACGAAGAAATAGAACATCGTCAACATTTCCAAGTAAGAAAAGAAATCTTTCATTGTCTGGATCAAGCATTAGTTTCAAGCCTTTACTCGAGTTGTGTGTAGTAGTTCTTTTCTTTGGAAAGAAGGCGACTTCTTTAACATGTGCGTTGGAGAATTACATTTCAAGACCGTTCCAAGCTCAAAAGTTTGCTCCGGTTTTTGAATGGAGTATTGACAATGTTTGGTTGGGATTCAAGAAGGCAGAAATCTTGAGCTGTTCTTAAGGGCGGATTGATGCCCAGTGGATGTCTTTTGGAAGCGGGCTTCGAAGCAGTATACGTGTCAGAACTGACAGACGAATGCTGCTGGGCATCCGTTCGGCTGATCTTATTTTAAAGTCTTGAGATCGCGTAGCGGCCGTTATGTTGATCTAAAAGAAGAACTTAAAATGAAGCATGTGCTTAAGAGAATGCAATGACACAGCAACAACGAAATACAACGCACCATATCTCGTCAGACCGCACAAACCTAGCTCATGCACTTTGCTTGCATAATTAAGAAATAGAATGCAGTGCGGCAACCTTTAGGTCCCGAATAGACAGGGAACCTTAAAAAACAGGAAAGTTGGAAAAGCTAGTAAAATATGATAAGCGATCTGAATAAAAGTGGCTGTAGATAGAGTCCGTAAAATATAGAATAAAACGAATACAAGTGGCTGTAGATAGAGTCCGTAAAATATAGAATAAAACGAATACACGAGGTTGAGAATATCAACACTAAGGAAAGTTCTTAAACGTGTTGAAGCGAGAACAGATGTCTTCCAATATCAAATTACTCTACTCCAGCAAACCGTGGATTCTTTAGAGTTTGCAAGTTTGTGAGTTTGGTTCAAACAATTGCACCATGAACCATGAGTCTTTTCAACAAGTTGTGCATAAATCGTATCTTTACCGTCACGTATTTCCCAATACTTCA
Organism: Craspedacusta sowerbii; assembly: GCA_003687565.2. Classification (NCBI taxonomy): domain Eukaryota; kingdom Metazoa; phylum Cnidaria; class Hydrozoa; order Limnomedusae; family Olindiidae; genus Craspedacusta; species Craspedacusta sowerbii. The sequence goes on along the minus strand of QQSS02171394.1, from coordinate 13,360 downwards.
CCGCCACCACCAAGATACACATCCAATTCCGCTTCATCTAGTTGGGTTGGGCGGAATGTTCCGTGCATTAAACTCCTGGTTCCCCGTTGTTTGCTGAATCTTCTACTGCTGCCTACACGGTCTTATTTTCACTAATGCGAACATTTGTTCGCACTTTCGTTTCGATTTTTAAATGCTACGTCGAGATTTCTGTGAGATGTACGGGATCAACAATTCGGATGCATTGCTATATTTCATAACGTGTTGAAATTTATCCACTAAGTTGGCCTCCCTTATAATTCCTGGATAACTGGCGAAGCATATAAGGCTGATTTTCTTCATACTGGTTGAGGATGTCAAAAAGCCCAACCAATTTCTCTCATGATTTTCTTGAGCATCATAACTTTAGCATCACCATTCTTGTTCGAGTTCTTCTAATAGGATTTCTTCGTCTTCAAAATCAAAGATCTCTATAACTTCATCATTTCCATGTCGTTCGAGTGGTATTAAAAATTTGGATGATTTCTTTCTACATTTTTGCAGGGCGTGATATCATCAACTCGTTTCTTAATGCGACCATGTCATCACCAGCCAGAGCGTAAAATTTCTCCGATGTAAGATAATCTTCGAATCCATCCAGTGCGTTTGCGGCGAATAATGGTCGAAATTATGTATCCGCAGCTACGTCAAGCAACTCCCATGCCTCCAGAAGCATAAGACTTACCTCATATGTACGGCAATTTCTAGGATCATGTTTAAGTTGCTCAAGAATTGCCACCACCAACGATGACATGGACATTCGCTTAACTTCAAGCATCACACAACTACCTCGCCATCCGGTCTACCTTTTTCTGTAAAAATGCAGTATCCATTAAGAAACTGTCCAATCATAACTAGTACCTGGTCATTTCAAGACGATCCTTTGAAGGCCCACCCGTAATTAGCACCTTGCGGAGGAGTGAGGTGTTGACGAGTATGTTTGCCTTCACAAACCAACTCTGGTTTTAAGTTAAATTTTGGATCACAGCAAAGCGCTGCATCGATGTTTCAAATCACTGGCGACCAAAATAAAGACTTCCTTAAAGATACAAATAAAAACACAATAAATTATATATGAAGGGGCCCTGGGTGAACACTTTTTCCGAGGAAAAATTAGCGGGTGCCCGGCTTATTCGAGACCTTGGCGTTTACTTTTTACTTGGCGTGACTTCAAAAGTTTTTATAGGTTTATCAAAACAAAATTACAAATGGACGAAGCAGAATTAAATTACTTACAACTTTCAACAGAAAGAATACGCTTTTCAGTGTACAACAGATGTCTCCGCAGTTATTTAAGCGTCGCTTAATTATTCCTCGTCTATACGTCCCTTAGCATCTGTAGTGCTAAACGTGGCGATTTAAGAAGTTTTTAACAAACGCGCATATTTCTTATACTGAACTGGAGTATTTCTTATACTCAACTGGAGCGTCCAAGCCTCCTATGCATTTATACTGGCCTTTTGTGAAATTAACTTAGTTAAGAATGACAAAAAATTTTGTCGAAACAAACTGAAAAATGTATTCTTTCTGTTGAAAGTTAAAAGAATTTACAAAAAAAATACATATTCCAATAAAAGAAAATTTTGGTTAGATTTAAACCGGCAAGGTTTCTCGAACGAGAAGCAGAGTCAAAACCGTGCAAAACGTAATAATAGTCTCAACGAGCTAGACTTTAAAATAGGTCCTGCATAGTCCAAAATGCATATCATATTATCAATCCAACATCGCATTTGGCTATTAAAAAAAACAGCCAGATCAACGCACCTGACTATTAGGTTCGCAACCATTCCCCATCTTGCTAGCAACTTCCACTTGACTGCACGTGCAAGGCTAGCAGTCACGGTACTACCCACCCAATCAACACTGATTCACAACGGATGAGAGCCAATACAGCAAATCTATGGGGATCTACTAAAAATACAAACCTAGGACGAAACAAACAAACAAGCAACCAAACAAGAGCACAATATTTTATGCCCGAGATGATTAATTAAAGCCCGAAGAAACTCAGGAAAGAATATCCAGAATTTGTCCCACCGCAGGATAAAATCATAGGAGCCTCACTTCTTGCGTGCGCTAAGTAAAGTGTCAAGCGATCCCTTCTTCTTTCGTGGGGGTTCTTTAGGTACTAGATACTCAGATTCAGAATTCGTGCTACGCAGACGATCGAAACGCTCAAGATTTGAGCCCTGTAGAAAAACAGGTATGGCTGATTGATATAAGAATAATGAAAACTGGCTCAAATCGAAATAAAAATACATACACAAAAATAGATGTAGAAGAGATAAGGAGATCTCAAAAAAGTTACATTTTCCACAAATTTCATGCATCTACCAACAGGAATAACAGAAAATCACTCACACATCTATTAGTAACATTATCAAGGGTCACGATATACATTTTAAGATATTGGATGGCAGAAAATATTAATAGAGTGTAAAACTGGAAGCCTACCAAAGCTTTAGTGTCGATGACTGCCTCCAAAGCACCTACAAGCTCTGCAAACGATGGCCTTCCATCCGGATTCTCGTACCAGCACATTTGCATAATATCATAAACCTCGTTCGGACATGTGCTTGGCTTAGCCATTCTCTTCCCGGACTGCAAGAACTCGAAAAGATCATCCATAGGAAGCCCCGGATACGGCGAACCTCCCATAGTAAATATCTCCCACAGCAGTATACCGAAGGACCAACTAGCAATAGGAAAAATAGGCTTGTTTGCTACCACACTAAACTCTTTGCATACAATTCAGTCCTTCCGCAGGATTTCTGACTACGCATAAAGCAGCAACAAAAAACAAACAAATAAAATATGCATAGAATTATAAAACGCAAAGGTATGATATTAGCGGAAGGCAGAAAAAAGGACAAAATTACCTACTGGTCATACCGACAAGCTACTTACACGTCAGTCTTCGAAGTGTAAACTTTATCAAACAATGACTCTATCGCCATCCACTTCACTGGCAGCCGACCGCTGCTTTCCTTCACATATTTGTCGTCTAGTTGAATGTCTCTGGCCAAACCGAAATCCGCAATCTTCATAACAAATTGCTCTCCAACCAAGACGTTACGCGTAGCAAGGTCTCTATGAACAATCTGCAATCATAAATTTAAGAACGATCCACAAAAGTCCAGCCGCAATTTTAAAAAAACGGATTCTCATTAGTACAACACTCTCTCTCGCGAAAGAATTTTTCTAGATGCTTTATCCTAAACGCTTAAATACTGAGTTTAATTTCAAGCAATGCAATTGTAATAGTGTTCGCCGCGCGACGAATTTCTTTGCAATTTACTTTAGTGAAAGTATGAAAGCTTAAGCTCAAAAAATAAAACTTCGAATCAACATACCTTTCTGCTGGCGAGAAATTCCATTCCCTCGGCTATTTGAAGAGCGGCGCATGTCGCATCCAAGAAGCTGAACTCAGAATCAGAGTTCTCAGTAATCTTGATCCAATGAGGCGAGAAGTACATGCGATTTAAGCGAAGAAAGGAATTCAAACTACCATAGGGACAGAACTCCATGATAGCGCACAACTTTCCTCCTTTCGTACACGCTCCAAGAAGGTTCACAATGTTTGGATGCTCGCCCAGATGAATTAGAACCTTGATTTCCGAAGCAAGGTCCTTGTACTCTGTGTCTGACGGATCAGCTAAAATTAGTTTAGAACATTACACGACGTATACGTGCTCGTTAAGTTCATAAGAACTCTCCCATCTATAAACAACCGTGGCGTTACTTAAGTATAGACACCAGCATCTAGCACATAAATCTTAAGTCTTGAGTAATTCTTAAGTAAATTACATCAGGCGCAATTCCCTTGTCGAAAAGCTTAGGAGCGCCATCTACAGCAATTTTTTACCGTAGAAAAGAAAGCACTCCAGCGTAATATTTGGGAAGACAGGCATTAAGCACAAATTAATCGGTATGTTGTGGGTGCACGGGACAAGGGGGAGGCGGAGATGAAAATGGTTGACAGACCTGAGAAATTACTCATCCCTTGGCAAGAGCGATTTGCCGGACTGGTACCCCAAAAAATGATCATATAAGATAGACAATTTGAGTGGCAATGTGGCACCATCATATAAGCCAAAAAAAAACAAGCCACTATGTATAGGCTTATCGCAAGACCAAGTTCGTAACTCATATGAGCCAGCGATCGTGCCAAAGCAAGGCATATCACGGCTTTGCAAATGAGATTGGCACCGGCATCGTCGTGGACCGCTTTCCTGTGTCCACCCCATACTAGCCCAGTTCCTAAACGATCCCCGAGCTAATATTTAACAGCTTTATTTGATGGAGAATTGATAAAATTTTCTCAATACAGATTAAGAAAACATTATAGCCAATTTGAACAAGTAAGAGCTTACATTTTAAAGTCTTGACAGCTACAAACACCTCCTGGTCACAAAGCTCATCTTCGAAAAGACACTTCGTAAAGCCTTTGGGCATCTTGTCATTTAACAGCAGCTTTTTCCTCCGTCGCGCAGCAATTGCTGACTTGTCTCTCGGGGTCAACGCATTTATTCCCCTCGCACTGCAAAATGAAACCTCTCCGAAAGCGCCGGCTCCAAGCTGTCTAATAAATACAATCCTGCGTCGCGGGAATTCCCATTCAGGATCGTAAGGCAGCTCAATGCTTTGCTCGAAAAGACTTCTGTCAGGATCAAGCTAATAAAAATAAAATTAGCGGACTAGTACTTGATGCGTCAATATCAAGCTACTAAGCTAAACATTAAAACAAAAAAGCCCACAAAGATAAGCGTACGGCAAGACGAAAGCGCAAGGGCTTCGCCTTAACGTTGAAAAGATTGCAAAGTACACAGCGCAAAAAGAATTTCAAAAGTTTTACATATGATGCAAAGCGCTTAGAATGTAATGCATGAAAGCTTCCTTTTGAACTGATCAGTAAACATTATGCAGCGGTACACCAACCTCAGATTCGACCCATGCACACAAAGCCGGTAGCAAACTGCATGCCATGTGACAGAAAAAATAACCCATGAAGCGCAAATCATGTTTTTAACAACAAAAAAAACACAAAGACTTCTACGTACTTCATACAAAGGGTTCGGATGAAGGTACAGGGCATATTTTCGTTGCAAAACTCTCTTGTAACAATACATGGATGCAGCGCACACGAAAAGCATGCATATGAAGCCAGCAACGACACCACCAATAAAATTCTTTCTAGCACCATCTCCTCTTGTTTCTAAATAGGACAAGCTTGTACATAGACAACAACTAGAATTGAAAAGGGCTCAAACACCATAAAATTTTTATAATGAGAACACCCACAAAACGGCACCCAAATGAAACACTTGCATGATCTACCAAACACAAAGTTTTCGACCAAAAAATCTCTAGTTCTTTTATAAGCACATTGATATTCTGCCGGTATCGACCATACACAAGACGAATTCGATATAAACTGAAAACAAGCAAGGGCAATACCGTAAGGCAAAGTGACATTCAAGATTCCCGTTGCTCGTCCAATTGAATTGAGCGCAACACATCGGTACGTTCCGGACTGGTTCGACGCACTTAACTCAAGTGAGCTCAAAATACTCCCCTGCTCTACTTCTTCAACAATCTGCAAGATAAAAGAAGCGACAAGGCAATTTGCAATTGACAAAATTTAACATTGGACGAGAGGCGATCCAGAGCAGCAAAACAAGAGGCTTGCCATTGATCAGTTGTGATCAGACCCGGGTATTAAATAGGTGTTTATTTAACTTTATGAATTCACATAATACATCTTAATTTTCTTATTTTTAACCTTTATTTTTTGTGTGTCATTAATTTGAATCCACCAATTAGAACCTCGTCATGTCTCAAACTGGTCTTGAATTTTGAAAACTCTTGATCTTGATAATACCTTGCTCTAACTCGTTGAAACTTCTACTCCAAAATTTATAAGGTTTCCATGCGTAAAATGTAACGAAAGGTCCTATTTCGATCAAATCCAATCTTGACAGTGGCCTCCAATACATGAAACGAATAGCTATTATACAATTAAAAGGTTCCATCCGTTAGTGGCCCCATACTACTTCACTAAAAAGTAATGATACAGTCCCAGCTATTAGAAGTAGGTCCAATTCGATTTTCATTCTTATAGCCTCGCGCAAGATTAGGAAAGTTAAAAATAAGGCTTCACTGAACCAATGTCAATCCTGGACATGAAGCAAGAAGTTTTCTGCTCGCTGAATATGTCAAAAGTCTTATGTAGAAACATTACCAACTCTCGCACCAACGCTTCCTGAAGCAGCTGCATAGTCGTGATCAATAGTTTAATGACTTAAACAGCATGATGCGCTGTAATGATTGCAGAGGAGCACCTTTTCAGAATGACTTGGCCTAGTCAGTTCTCTTACAGGTCTGCGCTTGATTGTCTTTGCCTTGGCAGACCAGAGGAAACTTTGAGGATTCAGTTTTCTTGTTTGCACGGTTTTGCGTTGCTTGCAGACTTGGAAAAAATAATTAATGCATTTAACGTTCTCCAGTGGAGTTACAAGTGAGTTGGCAGAAGTATAGATATTTTAGATAACATTTAGGTGTACCATGTACAACCATGTACAGGTGAATCAGCTTGCACATCGCACTTCTTAGCCCTTAGTTAACACAGGCAGAAGACAAAGAATGCATGCATATCTTGAACGAAAGACATCTCAATGGACAAGTCCTGGTTTCATAAGGCAATTTTTCAATTTTAATCATTCTTCCCAACTACCTAATTGCGAAATGTCTTTGACTTGACAGCATATAACTTGGCGAAGTCTACAACAGTAATACAATGAAGATCACATGGGAGACTGCACTTTCCACTTTCTTTTATTTGCTTTAAGCAAGAGGAATGCAGCTTTGCATACATGGGCTGTAGCAAAGCTTGAACTACGCAGCGCGCGTTTCCCGATCCATATGAACGCATTTCAGTACACGATCAAGCGACTCCATGGTGAGCATTTCAATCAAGCCGGATCCTTCCACCTGGAATCCGGCGAGAATACTCGGATATGGGAATGATCACTGTCTTACTTTCAATTTGAATTGTGATCAGAACTGCGCATGACTTCCTGCTTACTTACTGATTTGTGCTGCTCTAAAATAGTGGTCCACAAACTTTCTCGATAAACCGATGAAGTCGAACGGGAATACGAAGCGGCGTTAGAGGTCTGCTGATCGATCAGTGAATAACTATCATTTCTACAGAATTCCTCGAGCAATATCTATAGCTTGCACCTTGTAAAATATCAATTTTCACCAGCAGTTGATATAATTTCGACGGCGCCAGCTTGTCTGCTGCCACAATTTTGATACGATATTCGCACTGCGATGTGCTTAAAGGCTAGCAGAGCTACTAAAAAACCGCTTGTAACTTGCACACTCAAATTCGCTACACTTGGCCTGGCGTCCACTTTCTAAGGGTTCATAAAGAAGCATGCTCTTATAGAAATGGCGAACATGGCAACGTAGATTCAACCTTCCTGTGAGGCTTCAGAAAGCATGGCCCTCAATACATTGTATGGGCAGACACACATAGAGCTATCTCGTGCAATTGCAAAGCGGCAGATAACATGACTTTCTAGTATGACATTACGCTAGCCTAAAGTTTAAAGTGTTAAAATAAGCATGCGGCCTAACAGGCTAGAGTACAAACTGTTAATAAACGAAGACGCGGCATGCAAATCGTTTGCAGTGGGCAGACAGCGTGCCTTAGAGTCTTTTGCTGCTGATGTTCTTGTTCAAACTTTCCCTTCTTATTCAACCTAGTTACCATGCAAAGAACATTCATGTAGCTGCATGTGCATTACATATTACACATACACAATTTTGTCAACAGCCAGTCAAAGAGATTAGTCCTTTGGCTAAAGACTTATCTTATTATTTTTAATGACGAATCACTCAGTAAAATATTGGCGCCATCTGCAAAGTAACGCGCAAAAGTTTTACTTTTTTTTTTTAATTGGCTACGTGCATTACAATCCGGTCCGCCTTGGGCGTGTGCTGAGTTCCGAAATCGGTTAAAGGTTCTTATTACCCTTTATCTGCTATAACAGGGAGATAATGAGTGCACAACCTACTGACGCAGGCAGCCGATCAAAGACCTTTTTATAATACACAGAGCACTTTCACAAGGCGTCCAAAGGATCACCGACTCTCGCCGATCTGCCAATTCATGCGCAATAATTCCAGCCGCAGAACTCCAGCCGCAGAACGTTTTCAAAAAAACATGGCTTTATTAGTGAAGTTGTAAGTGGGTGGAAGCGATGGACTTCAGACAGCAAACACACCTCTCCTAAGCAGCAAAGCAGTGCTTACCGTGTTTAGCCCCATATTTTATGTTGCCAAGAGGGAATTTATACCGCTTCGCGCTGTGTTTTCTAACTTTATTTTAATCATACACCGTCAACATTCATACAAGACTTGCCATTACCAAGGCCCTTACAAAACAGGATAACAAACGTGAGAACTGGAAAGAAACCCGGACAGGAAGGATACGCAAAAACGAATTACCTCAATGTATGAAGAATGCGTACGTGTGAGTTACAACATGTCCCCTACAAACCACGTTTGCGTACCCGAATATTATTGTCTGTTGAACTGTTCGTGCCACATCCTGCAGCCATAACAATCGGATGCAATTGCGATCATGGATCAATCCATGACACTCCCGGTAGCCGAAAAAGATAACGTTCGGACAACATCTGGAGCAAGTTTCTTAACCCTAGAAAGTTGTAGTTTTCTAATACCAAACGTATAAGCGGGAGCATGTGATGTTTGTATATAAGCTCCTTGTCTCCATCGAAATTCTGTTCCGCACTACTTATAAATATATATATTCCAATATAGTCCATAGAAAAATAGTCCACAGCTGCAGACGGGAAAGGAAGTGATGTGGGTTTGTAGTGCGGTCTTCGAACATCGGCGGTGGAACATCAGAAGGAAGTGCACCATCCACAATAGGTAACCTGTAGCGTACTCAACGGCAAGCTGCCTTGCAGCATCCTGTGCGTCGCTGTAGAATGACTCTGGAGATCACGCATCGATATGTCTTACTGCATGAAATCGCGGGTATCAGTCGTCCTTGCTTCTTGTGCGCATTTCCTTCAAAATTTTTAAAACGGATCGCATTTTCACAATAATTGGATCCGTCTCCTCCATTACCTCATATTGTTCAGTGTCGTTGCCGTCCAGGTTAACGCAGAGTTTGAGTTCAAATTGTACAAGACACTTGTTAATACTGTTCTCCCGAATTTAATCATACACCGTCGCCATTTATACAAGACTGGCCATCACCAAGACCGTAACAAAACAGGATAATTAAATCAACCAAGGACATTACAAGTACACTGTACTGGAAGGATGCGAAAATAACGAATTACTTTAATACATAAAGAATGCGTAGATGCGTGTTACCAAATGTCCCCATACCACCCAAGTTTGCGTAATATAATTGGTTCTTACAAGAATACTACTTTCTGTTGAACTGTTCGTGCCACATCCTGCAGCCATAAAGGTTGGATGTGATTGGCATCATGGATCAATCCATGACATGTTAATGGGGCAAAATACCTTCTTTTAGGTCCGTCGGAGGTTCAAACATAATTGCCGATCAGCCACCTCGCAAATGCGCTAACTCGACAATGATGAGATGGAAAAGGGAAAATTTGATCGCAAAAAAGCCCAGTCTTAATTTAGAATCAGAAGACGAGAACGTTGATGGATTTCTATGAGTAGATGGCTCATAAATTAACGCATATGCACTTTAAAAAATAAGATTCAAGCTTAACTGAACTACGCTTTGTTTTAAACACCTTTTGCTTCCGGCAGACTGTAGGTCTTAGCATGCGCCTTGCAATACTACGCGCCTCATGTATGGATTAAGTACACAGTTAGATCCCGTACTTGAGAGTGCGACTTTTAATCCAGTGCGCCTTATGGTGCGGAAAACACGGTTCTTGCTAACAGTTGGAAAAACGGTCGTTTGAGGGCAACAAGGTCATGGTACTTACTTTTATAGATGATGAGGGATATATCTTTAACCAAGTCACATTACATAAATGTTGTGCTGAGCAAGGAACAGCTCGCTCCCAGTGAATGGCAGGAACGGGATTTCCTACGAACACCTCGCATTTTAGAAATGCTCGACCACCGACTACTTCAGTTCGCAGTTTCGCTACAGACGGCACCACTAAATTATAAGGCATCAGCTGAGTCAGCGTAAAAGAAATCTAGCTGAAACACAAAAACGTACAACAAGCTAAGCTGCAATTGCGTTTCTAAACCACTTTGTAAAATAATCGCTGGTTTTATAAAAACTTTGAAAGGCAACCTACCTAAGACATTTATTCTCAGATTTCTTGCAGAGCTGTTTCCTTCTGAGTTGCTAGCATAGCAAGAAAAATTGTAATCTTCTCCAGGATCCAACCTCTCCACAAGAATATCACAGGTACGAGATTTATTATTACATTGTTTAACAACATTCCCTTTATGTAGCCAATATATAGTCGGAATTGGCGATCCCACAGTTCCACATATTAGCAGAACATTCATTCCAGCGCTGGCATTTACCAAATTCGGAACACTTACAGATGGCGCACAGGGCTCTAAAGATAAAAAGAGAAATGCTAACCATCTAATATACGATAAATGATAAAAAGTGACGGTTCTTACAGATAATCAGATAAGATATTCAGATAATACAACCATACCTTGAAAACCTGGGCGATGCAGCAACGGTTAAACAAAGGGTAGTAGTGCTCTAAAGCTTTACACTAATTGTTTACAAACTTAAACTTGCTTCGCCTGGCGTATTACCAGTATAAGTCAAAAAAGGTAATCCTTTGTCAATGCACCTATAAATATCGATAAAATACGACCGCAAAGGTTGTCTGCAATCCCATTTAACACAAGCAAGTAGAAAACCTTAAAATATATCTGATTTTGACTAACTATAAAGAGACATAACCATATCCCAAAGCATAAAGCCATCAGAAACTTTGCCTTAAAGTGAGCATGGGGTTGGTAATCAAGCCATTAATTAGTCGCGACAGACAGAACCTCAATTCATAATGCACAATGCATGCATTGTTCTATAGCCTAGAACATATGATACCTATAAAGAATGGCACGCCAAACAATCTTTAAAATATACCTACCTATAAAGCGGAGCTCAACTAAAGAGTTGTCAAGGTTCTCGCAACCAGTAACGTTTCTTTCACACATATACATCCCACTGGCATTCCCGTCAGCAAACAGTATACTCAATCTTTCAACATCCCGAACATGACCAACGTCAGAAACTCTGTCATTCAAGGTTATACTACTGGAATAATTAACAGCCTCAAAAAGACCTTTGGAAAGTTCCTTTTTCCATGTCAAAAACTTAAAATCACTTCCTCTCAAGCCATCGGCTTCACAGTCAACAGTTACATTCTCTCCTTTTTCATAGAAAATCGTCTCCGCATCCGGTACAAGAACTGGCTTATGAATGCAGGGCGCTTTGAAAGAGAAAAATCATGAAAAATCACAAACATATTCCAGCTGAACTGAAGACACGCCAAAACACACTCAAATTAATTAATTTGAATAGTAGAGTATGATTTAATATAAACCATATCTTAAATTTTAGCAAACCGAGACAGAGTAGGATAAAAATGAGAAAAATTTGCTACATGGCTGGCTAAAACCAAGAAGCAATTATTCCCAGATCATATACCAGCTAAAATCCAATGAGCTTAACGAGCAACCACAACATCTATAAATCTCGCAATCAAAGTAGCCCTTCATGCTATTCAGATTAAAGATCAAGCAAATGTAACTTGGGATGAAAAACTATAATAATTAAAAAAGATTTCTAAAAATTCAACCCCCTTACAGCAGCACAGTTATGAAGATACTACTCAATTTATGATCATACCTGATATGACAACCAGACTTCCCAGCAGCATGCTGATATTAGTAGCACTGATTCGAGCATGACAATAATATGTGTCCATGTCATTGTCCTCCACATGCAACGTAAAGTTTTGACCAATCTGCTTTATCCTCCCAGCAAAATAGTGACTAGTAAACAGGTTTTCAAAATGAGATGTTCCAAGCTCTACTTCTGCATTGGCATCATTTGTTTGGCACGAGAATGTAACATTGCCATTTCGGTGCACAATCTTGTTGATGAATGGCAGAGAAGTGAATGCTAATGGCACTAAACATCAGTAATAAGCAAATCAAACATCTACACTAAGCTCTCCTAACCTAATGCTTTACAATTAGAATTACAGAATGAATCAATGAAACCTCTACACACAGAACTGTCAGAGAATACACGTAACATGTAATTGAGATAAAACACTTGTTTAAAAAACTTAGCATACAGCATGAAAAAAAAAAAGAATTTTAATGCCCTTACCATTGCTTAATGAGCTTTTGCAGCACAAGGCTAGGCCAAAAAGCAGTAAATAACTGTTCCTCATAATCCAAACATCAAAAAATTGCTTTAATGCATTACCAATATCCTCCACCAGCACACAATCAAGTGCCTCCAGCATATTTGTTATAACATAGCTTTAGTGCTAGTTACTCTGAATTTGAGGTGAATCTTAATGTCCATATCTACTTTTCAAAATAACAACTATACAATCAAATACTTTCTAGCTAAATTCTGAAAAAAAAGCGCAAGCTTTAACCCATTCTAAAAAGATCACAACAAGACAGGTCCCTACAAGACATATTACTTCTGCTCTGTACTTCAATGCCTGGACAGGATGAATAAATTTATTTAATAAGCATGAAACTGGAAAGTGAAGACTGCACATAATTATAAGATATGTCAAGGATGGAACAACGAAATACTATTAAATGTATCAATTGCTGACAGACATATTACCACTTAGACTACCATTACCAGCAATTATTTACCAAGAAACATTTCAACTCTTCACTGTTATGATAATCAATTATCAAGGCCAAGAACATTGTCTACTCCAAAGATATCCATTCAGATTATTTTTAATAGTACAACCCTTAAGTGCATGCCTGCACCAACATTTAGAAAACAAGGCATAAGAATGATTAATGATCTGAATGAATGAATTAAACAGCTAACATCTGTAGACCTGCATTATAGAACAAATATCACCTCACATATCCTGCTATAAAGAAAAATCCTTTGACAGATGGATAGGAGGATTGACGAATAGATAAACAGATAAATCGATAGATGGATAGATAGATAGATACATACATACATACATAGATAGATTGATACATAGATAGATAGATAGATAGATAGATAGATAGATAGATAGATAGATAGATAGATAGATAGATAGATAGATAG
>QQSS02171283.1:0-15304 GCA_003687565.2 Craspedacusta sowerbii | reverse complement strand
AAGTGGCCGACGCCCCGGCTCCGAACACAGGAAAAACAAGCAGCACCTGGCTATCAAAAACCGCAAATGCAATTAGAGGGCAGAAGGGATGATAAGGTAAACTAGTCCTTTCCAAATGCAACAAAAGGCTGTAAGTTATGAAACAATACGTGCGCTTGGTAGCGCTCTCACCAGCTTCAAAAGGACGTCCGTCTCCGATGAAGGCTAATGATCCTTGGAAAACCAATTATGCACTATGTAAACCGCTCGGTAACGATCTAGTAAATTACACGCCAGGGGATTTCATTGCTCTATGCTGCGGAGCAGGCGGTATTTAGTTGGAGAGTGTCGATTCTGGGTTGTTGAGCGTAGCTTCTGCGAGCGGAGTTTGTGATTTGCAATAGTTGTTAAAATTCAGTTTTTGTCGTTTTCTACTTAAATCGCTGCGCGCGCGCTGTAGTGGGAAGCTCGTCGTTCGTTCTGTACAGACGCGTTTCATAGTTATACGCAAAAACAGAACAGTTTTGGCGACGAAGGTGGGACTCGTAAATTGTTTCGAGTTTACGTTATTCACGAGCTTCTCTGCAGTTGAAGTTTGTTAATATATTCGGTCTTCAGTGCGACTATCGCGACCCCAACAGACATGTTTGAAGCGATCTTTGAACAAATGCAACTTCAACAAAGCCAGTCTCAACAGCAACAATTGGAATTACAACAGCAAATTTAGAGTCGACAGCAGCAACATAACGATTTACTTAAACTGCTTGTTTCGAGTAATCAGCATGTTTTTAACCCTGTTGCGTCTTCTTCAACGTCAGTGTCTGTCGCTTTGCTGACACCCATCCAAATTTATTTGATCGCATTTCCGATCATCTTACTGAGTTTACCTAAGTACCCGAAGTATACTGCTTATTCGCCAAGTGGCTCGATTGTTACAGATCATTTATAACTGTCGATGGCGCACCATTTCCTGAAGAAATGCGAGTAGGTTTGATGTTAAACAAAAAAATTCAAAAAACTATTATCAGTATACGGAGTCTATCCTTCCTAAAGTAGCAAGTGAATTTTTTGGAATCAGTAGAAAGACTTTCAGCACTGTTTGGTGATATGAAATCGATTTACGTTAGGCGTTTCGAAACTTTTCGAATGAAAAAGTCACCGACGCAGGACGTTTTAGCTTTCTACAACCAAGTCAACGCTGCTTCCGAAAGTGCAAAACTATCGAAAGTTACGGGCAAAGAGCTAAAGGCTCTCGCTGTTCTTGCCGGAATCCCTGACGAACCGGATGTGAGACACCAGGCCCTTGGATTTCTTGGAAAATCGCGTCAGTCAAACATGGAAATCACACTTGCCAATGTAAGGGAAGATAGGTGTGCTTTCTTGTCAGTGCGACAAAATTCTGCGGCATTTGCTGCAGCCAGGAAGGTTAGCAAAGCCTCTGCGAATGTTAATCAAGTGTCATCTTCTGCTCATCAGCGCCTACAAACCGCAGGAACGAAACTATGTTCCCGTTCTGAGATCCCTGCCGAAAGTTCCCGCCCCAATGTGATGCAAGCCAATAGGCCAAAATACTCGATATCAAGAAAGCATAAAAAGCATCGCCGCACCGTTCAGCCACCACCACCTTGTCGACGATGAGCAGGAAATCACTGGAACACCGACTGTCCGGCCTCATGAGAAGTTGTCTGCAAGCTCTTCAACATAAAAGAACATCTTCCGAAAGCGTGCAGGACCAAATCAGCATCTGGTAACCAAACTGTCACTAACAACGTCTTTCAAATGCTCGCGGTGTCTGATGCATCACGCGCCGAGTGACTTACGCGTCACGGCAACATAAATGGCATTAAAACACCTATGATCGTGGATACTGGTACCAAGCTTACCATTATCTCAACCGATCTTTGATTCGAGAACAGCCAAAGCTTGCGCAGTCCAACGTCACTGCCAAGGACCTTATGGGACGCCCATTTCGTAGCCGGTATTAGGCCACGTTACAAGATGAAGGCACATCTCTTTCTCAAGCCAGGCGCACAGCCGGTCCTTTGTAAAGCCAGACGAGTTTCCTTAGGTGCGGCGCAAGTCGTTAACGATGAGTTAGATCGCTCGCTTTCCATCGACGTCACACACAAGGTTGACTACACACTTTGGGTCGCTCCCATGGTAGTCGTAACCAAGAAGAATGGCAGACCCCGTGTCTGCGCAGACTTCTCAACTGGACTCAATGCCGCGCTGGAACTTGATAGACATCCTTTGCCACGCTCAGACGAAATCTTTGCTAAGCTTAATGGAAGCAAAATTTTCTCTCAGCTTGATCTCCGTGACGCCTATCTCCAAGTGGAACGGCCGGACTTCTCCAAGCGGCTTGTCGGAATTAACACCCACCGTCACTTGTTCCAGTACGAGCGCCTGCTGTTTGGTGTCAACTCAGCACTCAGTATTTTTCAAACGCTCATTGACCAGCTTATTGCTGGACTCCCAGGAGTCCAAGGTTACGTCGATGATTCAGTAGCGTCTGCGTCAAGCAGCGCAGGTCATGTAAGCACTCTAGAGCAACTGCTTTCACGAATTCAAGATTTCGGAGTGGGCTTACAAGTAGAAAAGTGCCACTTCCTAAAACCTAAGCTTCACTTTCTTGGCCACATCGTGTCTGCGTCGGGCATTCGCACTGATCCAGAACGCTCCCGTGCATTGCGTGAAATGCCTGCCCCGCGTGACGTGCACGCTCTTCGTGCAATTGTCGGCGCAATCAACTACTATAAGTGCATAATTAAGCAGATGCGTAACATCCGTGACCCACTTGATGCGCTTTTGATCAAAGAAAAGCAGTGGGAATGCGTCAACAAGCCGCCTTTGACAAAGCCAAGTCCATCCTTTAAGTGGATCTTTGTCTCACCCACAATGAACCAAGACTCCCTATTATTGTGTCTGCGGATGCGAGTTCTCTTGGAATCGGAGCAACTGCTTTGCCCGGTTTTGCGGATGGGTCAGAGAAAGTAATTGAGCATGCTTCTCGCACTCTAACACCAGTGGAGCGAAATTACGGTCAGATCGAAAAGTAAGCTTTGCCTATAGATGTCTTTACGGTCGCAAGTATGTTCTTCATGCTGATCGCGAACCTCTACTGGGTGTTTTTGGTTCCAAGAAGAGTAGTCCCAAGTACGCGTCTTTGTAACTGCAGCGCTGGGCTCTCTTTTTTTGTCGAACTATTATTTTTCTGTTCACCACGTCAGCACTACACTGACCGGTCAAGCTGATGCTTTATTGCTTCAAGTGGCTACAACGCGCATTGATGGGGAGCAAGTCATTGCTTCTCTCGACGTCGATAAGTTGCTGTCTTCTGGTGTGGAATCAGATGTGCAGGAAATTTTTTTTCAGCGCTCCCAGATTAACATTAAGACCTTATCGAAGCACAACTGCAAGATGACGTTCATCGACAAGTGCTTCATTAGGTCTCAAAGGGATGGCCGTTCAGGTCTCCTAACTCAGCACAGCTCCGCGAGTACTTTCGTCAGAGCGACATATTTCACGTCGCTCGCTCCTGTAAGGAGTGCCAATCAGTTGCTAAAATGCCTTTGAAACAACCGCCTTGTCCATGGCCCGTCCCAGACGCCGTCTATGACCGCATTCATGTCGACGTTGCCGGGCCGTGCTTGGACGGAGATTCGTATTTAGTCGTGGTTGACGCCTGTTCCAGTCGTGGTTGACGCCTGTCGCCTGGTTTTTGTCATGGCCAACACGACGACTGATGCGAAATGCAAGCAACTGCACTGGTTATTCGACAGTTATTGTCTAACGCGAGAGTTGGTATCGGATAACAGTACCCAGTTCAGGTCAGCTTGCTTCGCTCATTTCTGCAAAGCGAGTGGTAATCGGCATACTTAATCGCCACCAACAGTCCAACGGGCAAGTCGAGCGATTTGTTGACATCCTCAAACGTCAGCTGAAAAAACGCAGTCGGTCAGGCAGGAATCGGCTACAAGTCTTCCTTCTTGCGTACCGAACTACATCATGCAATGCCATTCTGGTTCTACCCCGCCGAGCTTTTCCTAGATTGTCGAATCCGGACAGCTTTGAGTCTACTAAAAAGTCTATCCACAAGGAGAAAAGAAAGCGCATACCACTGCCTCAACGCGTGTCATGCAAGGAAGTGCCTATCACTCCCACATGACCAAAAGGCTTGATCGCCATCACGGGACTCTTCGCCACGCATTTCGGCCTGGCGACCCAGTAAGCTTTTTGAACCACCTAGGCAATCAAACACGTTGGTTGCCAGGAACGATTGTTGCTGCGGATTCCGTCTCTAACATAAGCCGACACGAGCGTTGTCGTGCAAGACATTGACTCCCAAAATACTCTTTAACAGACCCAAATCCTTCATCTTAAATCTCTGAATAAGTTCATCGACTTCCAACGTTTCAGTTACAATAACTAAGTCGTCAACATAAAACGCAATCAAATCGTACTGATAACTACGCTTAAATATGCATAAGTCTTCCTGCAACTAGTTATATTCAATACTCTTCATGAATTCACATAACGTCGACTTCCAACAACGCTAGGCTTGCTTCAACCCATACAGAAACAGCATAAGATGACAAACCAAATCTTCCTGTCCTGATTTCACGTAGCCATATAAATTTCCTCTGACAGGGTACCATTCAAAAACGCAGTGGTAACATCCATCTAGCGTAGCAGGTAGTTGTTTTGAATAGCAAAAGCGAGTGTAAGGCGGGGCTTACATACAGTTGGGGAGGAGGAAGTTGTTATATAAATGTTGTCCAATTGCTGAGCAGGGACCTTGTCTGGGGAGTTTCCCTGCTCACTTCTTCCTCCTTGCCCCAGCTCGAGTGGGGCCCAGGCACTTTCTCCGGCTCCACCATCATGGGCATTCCATGACACTCACGGGGCGCGAGAATGGTAGGGCGTGGTTAATATTGCCTTCATATACCGGGTGCGGTAGTATTGGAGCGAGAGGTCTGCTGTTGTCCTTAGGTCTTTTACAAACGTGGCATGAACTTGGCATGCTGCATAGAATGCGATGTGGAGGTTGAGATAGCCTTCGAGTGAGTTGTCCAACCCATGCTTCGTCCTTAGGATGCCGTGGTCGTCGAGAAATAGCCAAATGCAGAGTTTGCTCTATAGGCCAAAATGATAACTTCTGTTGCCTTGGTTTCAGAAGAGGCCGCCCTAACTGTACGTGTTGCAAGTCAATTTTGTCTTGGTTTGTTAATACGTACGTAGCGTGACTGAGAAATAAATACACGCGTGCTTTGCCAGCCTTCCCATACCAGCGTGGAGGCTCTATCAGCGCACGCTAGGCGGGAGCCATCGTACTAACTATTTGACAGAGGCTTTTCATAGAAAGCTGCAGCTGGCATTTGGAGTGGCCTAACTAAACCTATAGACATTTATCAATCTGCTGAAGAAGCTACAGAAGGGCTTTGACGCCGACTATGAAAGATTTGTGGGAGGGAACGCTGCACCTCATAAGCGCATGCGCTACGGTGAGATGACCAGTGAATATTTTAAGCAAGGTGAACAACTATGCTCGACATAAAATGGTGGAGTACTTAAGAGGATTATCCCATAATTATAACATGTAATTAAAGACTGTTTCTCTTCTTCTCCAAGTACTAAATTCCTCTTTAAAAGGATGTGAAACGTCCCAAGCAGTTTACTTTGTGTGAGTCATAGGTCATACTGTGGCCTTGGTCATATGCAAACATTTACCTCAAAGAAATATCTAATCATTGCAACTAAGTGCTAGCCTTCAAATATCTGAAATAATCAAGCACGTGGAGAATACGAGTCAGAAATATGTGTATAAGGCTGCCATAAAATTTCACCGCATGGACTTTGAAAGACATTGTGTTAGAAGAAGAATTGTTGTGTTTTCTTCTTTATGTTCAGGGCTCAAGGTTTTGGCCACAATAAAATCAAGAGGCATTGCTTGATTAAGATATGATTGAGCTTAATTATATACTCATGACTCACTCTTCCATCCAGCTACAAAATAGAACGCAACTCAACACTAGGTTATGATCACTCAGGCCAAAACCTCAAATTCATTACTTCAAAAGGACACTATCAGAAATCACTTTCATTCACCCAAATTTTTATTTGTAAATTATGCATAATACCTAATCAAAACCGCTTACGAACCGCTTATCAACCAAACTAAACTTTAAAAAGTATCAGCGATGCTTGACCTTGGGAGCATTCGCTATAAAGGTCAGAACAAGAGGTTTATGTGAACCAAGACAGAAGGAAAGGCAGCCTATTTTACGCATACCTAGTGACCTTTAAACTTTACCCCCTGTCCCAAAATCATTTAAAAATGTTTATTCTGCGCAATAAAGGTAGTATAGTTAAATGGACGTTTAGTCTGTGGAAAAGCAATTAACAATAAAGTATAATTCTAAGCAAAAATGCATAGAATGCCTAATGCACCAACGATACAACAATCAACATGTAAAAACAAGATCTACCTTACATGGAGAACGAACAAAATGACCCAAAAGAACCTGCATAGCAATTAAATTTAATGTTAAACTGCTAACTTCATTAGTTCTGCTGGCAACCTTATTACGGAAATAAGGTGGTAATTTCCATAAAGCCAAACAGCAGGAAATATTTCGCTGTATTGGGTTAGCAAGAATTATTGCAAGGGGCAGGTGTGAACTCGCTATTTCTTTCACATTTATATAATGTAGCATTGACATCAGGACACAGTGCTTTACACAAGCTTCTAGAATTCGATGCAGATAAATGTTTAAGACAAACCCAAACAAGAAAGTTCGTTCATGTAATTGCATATATTTGCGACAACGCCACATCCATAGTAGTGCAATCTTGCAATATACAACTGATACAACTGATCATATTTGCGACCATGCGGGCCTCCAATAAAATCTTGAGTGCTAACGCCCACTTCACAGCGGTAGAGTGTTCAAAATTTATGAAAATACTCTGTACTGCTTTTCTTCATAAATTTGTGCTCTTTTATCCACTCCGTATTGGACGAGGTTGGGCGCTTTTAGGTATGACAAGGACGCATGCGGCGTCAATGCGCAATCGCTTGCATTCGCGGATGCATTTTCAGGCAATGATGCATCAGATGCATATTCAGTACCGCTATCTGCCGATCGCTTGTTCGTACGGGGCTAACTCGGCCTTAGAGGCATTGCTACCATGTTTTAAAAAAAGTTGAGAAGTAAATTACACAGTATTTCTGGTTTGCCCAGGCATATTCAGGGCATTTGTCAAACGGAGGACACATGTGTGTCCAGCGTGAGGCCGCGCCAGACGGAGGACAAAGGCCTCAAAATCCGGACAATGGGAACTAAAGCAGGACAGACCCGAAGAACGAACTATTTCTTTTTTATACATACCTATTTAAATTTACTTTATTTAAAGCAATAAAACATAAATCTTTCGGGGAGAAATATACAAATTACAATTACTTAAGACTTGGGCAGTAACACTTTCTCATCCCGAAACATTCTGTTTCTGTTACGCGTGGTGTTAAACTTGCAGTACAGTTAGAGCTCAGCCACGCCAAGACAACGAACGCAGAGTGAGCAAAATCAAGAAAATGAGTGGAAAGCACAGCAGGGTTTGGACAGATTTTAATGACTTGAGCAATGTGAAAGCTCAGTGTAGAATTTGCCAATTAAAGATCTCAATCAAACTCAGCTCTATGCACCCAGCTGTGAAGGTAGTAGAGCCTCGACAAAGTAGTATTCCTGCTATTGTATCCACTCACTTACACAGGCCTACTCCGCGAGCCACAGCGCATCAGTCGTTTGCAAAGGACCAGTTTATGCAAAGACCTTAATCTGTAGCAAAACTTCGCCATATTGCTAAAATGCGTGCGACCAATTTCCAACCATTTTCAATCCGGGAGGAGCAAAGCTTCAAAGTTTATAGTAAACGTCTGAATCCAATGAACGCAATTTCAAGAAGGACAGTAATGCTTGTGCTCACACAAGTTAAAAGACTACATATCACGTAACCGCTGCTCTCCTCTACACCCCGGTAGATAAGTACCAAAGCCTTATGTGAAGTGGTACGGCTAGTATTCTGGAGGTCGACCTAAAAATCGACTCAGATACTACGATGAGTACTTTTACCTAGATTGTACTGCTACTGAAACTCTTCTCTCCGGTTATATAGCAGGCATGCACTGACGTTACAAACAAGCAACATTAGCCCATCAAGCCACTGGACAGTTACGAACTGTACAACGGACCACTTGCCGGCCACATGCCACAATATGAAAACAGGTAGCATGTCATCGTAGGACTCGTAATTAAGTGCTATAAGTAAACTGAGTAACATAAAGAAGAATGTCTTAGGGTGGGGTAAGTTAAGGGTCTGACGTGAATGTGACATGGGTTACATAGAGAAGAATGTCTTAATGATAGGGTAGGATATCTGAAGTGTCTGACGTAGGGGGCGATAGGATCACATCACTTTTTCCAGGTTTGTTTAAAAGAACGGGTACAGTGTTCAATAATTTGGGAATTGCATGGTTCGCATCACAAGGTATTCGCTGAAATGCATATTTCAAGGAATTGTGAGGCATTGCACGTACATTTAATGGTTTCATTAGTACTTCTTCCAACACAGTATGCTCGAACTGAGACTTAAATCAATTATCAGTTAAAGAGCCGTTTACGAGACGATAGAGCTGGTAATGAGCTGAGTCGAACGAGCCAGCTCTCCTGAAAGAGCTGGACTGCCAATCTCTAATGTATATTGGAGAGCAGGCTTTCAGATGCAGAAAAACAGATCCATGATAATGAACAGACAAATTGAAGGGCGATTTTTCAGAAACCGGAAGCCAAAGTTTACTGCTATTTGTTCTAACATGTATGATGTCGGTGCTAGGTGACTTCGATTCAACAAAAATGTTTTGCCTCCACTTTTATCTGATTGCCCATTTGTGTGAGACCACCATGTGGTTTTATTTTCACATATTGGCTTAACCTTTACCAGCTTTATGAATGGACACAGGTTATACTGACTAACAATTATATATGAACAAGGGGGTTATCTTGATGAACTTTATCAAGCGACAAGGACTGGTGGTGATCAACATTTATGAGGCAGACCTACAACCAAATTCTAGTTGAGTTGGGTTGACATAAGATGCGATAGAACGATTAGCGTTATGAAGAAAGTGTTTTGTGAACCATTCAAGTTTCGCAAGCTGCTTGAGTGCAGAGTTTATACTAGGTAATTTTTAAGTATCGATGATGGGCTTTATTGATAACGTAGTATAAGTAGAATATAATATATACTATATATAAATATAATGCGTGCACAGAGAAGTTAGTTTATAGTCTCAGTAAGATAATTCATTTAGGCTTCGGCTCCAACATGCATTTTCAGTCTGTGCCAATCCACTTGCCAGTAGATAGATCTGTAAACCAATTAATTCCTGACACGAAATTGATTTACTGTGGCTAGGTCCTTACCTGCCGTAAATGATTGAAAGTGTTATCTGTCGAATGTGGGATGATTTGGGGCTGCAGTTGGTCACTTAGCTGCTAAATTTTTGAGAGCTATTCAACGTGCATGAATTAATTTTTGCAATCGGTTCTGCCTTTGGCTTTCAAATCTAATAGGGCTATAGCTTTGCTTAAAAAATTATTGATTAGTGTTTTGTGAATTTCCTATTTATATTGTATCCACGGTATGTACGAATAAACCGTAGCGGCTTCTTTCCAGCTCAGCTGATTTCTGGTTAAGCCTGACGTTGTGCCTTGATAATCGGTTGACCTGCCCGCTTACTGGTAGCAACATCTAGGAGAAGAGTGTAAACAAACGTTGCTTGCAGACAGATACCATCTGCGCCTAGGCAAATGAATAGGTAATAAGCTGGAAAATCTGTCTGGTTCAGCAAGCAGACATCTGATCAAAAAGATCGTCACCTGTGTTCAAACCATAGCTCAGTCTGCGTCAAAGTATTTCTTCACCTGCTAGAAGTCAAACCAATTTCATTAGCGTCTGGTCCGTAATGCAAACACCTGAGGCCTTGGAATTAACAAATAAATTTCGCTATCCATCACAATTTTTGTTGAAATCCAAAACGACAAAGCAGAATAATATTACCAATATCATTTATTATAAATATAAGATTTATATTTCTCCCACGTGCAATGCGTTTCTTGTGAGATTTTTATTTTTATTTGTTCGATTACGTGCCAATTGGCTTATTTACGAGTGCGTTGTTTAAATATCAATAGAAAGAATAATCTCTAATGTGACAAGCTTCGACAAATTCGTTTATAATCATGGATTTACCCTTCCAGCAAACCTTTAGAAATGTTTAGAAGGTCTGAATATTAAATCACTTGCAATCAAATACGTTCATACAGAAATATTTCAAATGCAAACTAGAATAAACGCAGAATCCGGTAAAGTTTACTTCATGGGTCTGCTTTGAAAACAAGTGCTCGGGTTCGCATATAAACTGCCTTGTTTTCAACCGCACAATCATGTCTCGTTCCTTAACTCCCGCTGCTTCATGATAACAAGAAGCATAATCTTTAATCGTGTGTATACGTGGTTAGAAAGAAACAACTGCAGCTAATAAAATATTCAAAGGAAGTGTAATTACGTTCATAAGAATTTAATCAGCGAGTTTTCATGATTGCTTATTCGAGTGTTGTCTATGCGTGACCTTCAGTGGCAGAAGACAGCGAATTTGTACGAAAGCTCAGAAAATCATGTTGGTTAGAAAAAAGCTAATCAATCATGATCGACTTGAGGTGAGAATTTAATATTAGGAATCATTCATTCCGTGTATGGCATCTGTACGTGGAATAAGACTGCTTGTAGTGAAATCAAGCACATGTGAGTTTTTGTGTTGGGTTTTTGTTTTTGATGTGCGACACAAGACTGAAAATCAGCAGGCAGGCAGACACCCAGTCAAAGACGTAGGTGAGCATTGAAAGCAGTTCTAGCAGTGGCCACCCTAATCGAGGAAACAGACCAAATCCAAGACTTTACAACGAGAAAAATGAGTCGACACTTTAACCTTAAGATATAGTGCAATGAATCCCCTGTGTCAACAGGAACTCGCGAGTAGGGCATTTGAGATCCTCCTTTTTTTCATTCTGTGTAGGAAGAAAGACAGTATAAAATAGCTTACGGGACACTGACCGGCTTGTCTGAGTGTCTCTAAATTAAAATGCGGATAAGAGCAGTTATGTAACTACCGGAGCAGTCGTATTTTGAGTTCGAAGCTTATGAAGTGGACCCCTTGCTGCTAGGTGGGGTTAGACGTTATGTAGTGGAGCTTCTTTCTGCTGGGTAGTGTTATCCTAGGTTGAACTACATTCATGGGTGCTTCCGTAATGCTGATGCCTTAAAAATCAGATTGCAATCGTCCCGTTGCGTGATGGAAAGAGCTTACACAGCATTTAAACCAGTATTCGGAAATCCTTTGCCGCTACCGAGTGTATGAATTTACCGTTCACTCCTCAGTAAGCGGTTCATTGCGATTGGTCTGATGTGACGTAATCTCGCGGCAGTCATGCTTACAAGATGGCGACCGGTCTGCAGTTGCTGATGGAAAAGTTTTTGCTCGCACGTTGTTTATTTATTATTTATTTATTTATCCTTAATTCTGACTGTAACCCAAACCATAATATCCTAACCCGAACCCTAACCCTAACCCTAGCCCTTTCCGTAATAAGCTCGAGCAATCCTCAAGCAATTAAAATTTTCTGAGCAATAAAAAAGTAAATTTATTTGAAAGCAATTAATTTGAGTATCCTGGCGTGCCGCTGCAGCCATACTAACCTTCGCGGAATGCCGGCATGATCAGTCGCAGATTGAAGAGTAAATGGTAGCTTTTACAGTGTGTTATATTCTGGTCATAAAACTCATGGATAAATCTTAAGAGTTTTTTCTGGTTCTCAAGGAAGTCTGGCTCCTGGACTCCGCATAACGTTCTTGCTTTATAAGTTTCAGGGGTGGAAAGGCCCGTACTGAGGCAAGAAACTTATTCAGTGATTTCCAATTGGTTGGCGTTTGGATATCTTAAAGGCGCGTATTTCCTCTGCACTTCTTGTCGTTGAAATGTTACGGGATTCTTTCCGCGTAGCGCGTAGCTGGCAATCGTCAGGTAATTTGGGGGCAGGTTGCTGAGTCTGTGACGATTTCAAACAACTAGGCACTTTAGAACTTATGATATCGTGCAATATTGCACTGGAGGTCTCCAGGGGTTTCGAGTTCTTAATGGGACTCCAAGCAGTTGCTTGGCCAGTTAAGACTCCAACCAAATGCCTTTGACGAGTCCTTGGCCGGGACGAAACGTACGTAAGGCTAGCCATTTCAATTGAGTTTTACTAAAAAGCGGATAGCTATTTTATTTCTGTGTAGTTTTTTTTAGTAACATTTTGGTCACAATAGTTGTTTTAATCGTGGCCTGACAACCCTGCAGCTAGCCTACGAATAAAAATTCCTTCACCGCATGTACCCCAGCACTCGTTCAATCGTCTTGACATGTATTGGTGAAGAATTTTTCGTAGAAGACGTCTGCCAAAACATTGTATACTGACGTAGTCAGTCATGTAACGCTTGGCACCTGTTTTCTCCTTCCAAGCAGGCGGTGACGCCGAACTATGTTACAGAACATTCTGTGCTCGTGTAGATCATCCAAACAAGCTACTTTTAAGGCACGATTTTCACTACCACGCTTTAACATATAAAGGAGAGTGTCTGGAATTACAAACTAAGACCTTCTTGGCATCGGGCTGCACAGAATGCTGTCTTTAGTAATAGCAGGGACACTTTGACATGCTGATTAACCTTGGCTGGTAGAAATCCTGTTAACGAGCGAACACAATATATTGTCCCACAGCAGATGGAAGGAAGCTGTTTCAACTCCTCTAAACCCTGCAATATGCATTCCAGAAGACACGCTCCATTCCATCCTCGTGAAAGGCAATCCTATTGTGCGTAAATGATTACGAATTTATGAGTCAAACAAGTGAAAGTTTCAGGTCCTGCGTAGTTTAAAGACTCTCTAGTGAATATTTTTAGAATGTCAGGGGCGATTCGTTTAGCGGCAACTTAAGGACTGCCATGTGGTTTGAGCGAAATCCGCTTCAGAATCCATAGGGAGTATCCTTCCGTATCACCGAAAAACTTGGAGGCTGCACTCTCATAACGAAGTAAGTATGCTCAGGAGTGACTTGCTGGTAGGTTTGGTAGACATGGATGCAAATTTTATTCAGTTATTTTCAAGACGAAAGGAGAAGGGGGAAAAATGAAACCATTAAGCGCAGAAATAAAAGTTTTCAATAAATATTTCAAACCAGTAACAGTTGCGAAGTTGGGGCACGTATAATCAAGCATGTCACGAACAGAATGGCACAAGTTAAAAAAGCTGAACTTATCCTTAAGGTTTCAGAATCACTTTGTAACACTGCTTACACTATTTTCAAGGGAGTGACATTTTCCCTCCCTACTCTCTAGTATTTCCACCCACTCCAAATAGGTTTAGTATGGTCCTCCAGACATTTTATGATGAGCGTAGTTATCTGTTATTCTAGCACAAAACACAGTAGGTTTCCGGAGTAGCTGGATGGTGATGCAGTCTTCGTTTAAGAATGGATCTTGAAGTTTACTTCAATTTGAAATAACTGTTTCTATGCTTTAAACTATAACGCACACACAAGCCGCCAGAATTGCAATTTATCCTTTGAGAAATGTCGAATAACTAAGAATTTCTGTTCTATTCAGTGGCGATAGCTTTGCAAGAGGCGATCTTAACAGTTTTCGTTGCCATGACTCCGATAAAGTGTGAAGATAACGAAATGGCCGTTAACCAAAAGGTTATTGGATTTCCTGCTTTTTCACTCTTGTGAGACAATATTTGCGCGATAAAATCCGAAGGTAAGCTTGTCCAATCCTGTATGTGACGTTGTTGAATAACTCAACAAATCCGTATTGATCAAAAGATTCATATCAATTATCTTGGTAGATTTCCGATTCCATCATCTTCATCAATCGTTCCTCTACCACGACTCCTTTTCACCACTCACAGCAATGGCAATAAAACCACCAAAAATAGCCACTACGAATCAAGAAGACTTTGTGTTTTTCGGTAGGAATCTGAAGGAGAAGTTACCATGAAAACCTATAACCTTTAGCAGTCGAGAAATTCGTTCGGCTAAGCGCACAAACCCGTAGAGTCTTTAAGAATGAGCATTTGCGGATACCGTAGAATGTGAAAGAGCGGGCGTATGGCGAAGCTGTAGCATGTTGAAGAACAGCCTTCTCGCAGCACTGCATAGTTTTAAAGACCGGGCATAACCCAACACTGAGTGTTGACGAACGGGCATATCGCAGCACTACCGTTTGTTGTGTACATGGCGCTGCTTTTATGTTGTTCAGTAAATGATTCTTTTCGTATGCAATCATTGCATTTTTTATGTGTGCTGCTAATTGATTTATTTATAACAATTTGAAACCAATTTAAGTGCAAATAGAGCTCACTAGTCTAAGTTCTTGCCAAATATCTTCTCTAGCAGATCTTTGACTATGCTTCTTTTATTCTTGGTTTGATCTCAGCATGTATACTTGGTCGTTCCCCGACACCTTTCCCACTCAGAGTGCATCAGGCTCCTGCCTCAGAACGAGAGAGGCTAAGATGTAATAGATGTGAACACGAGGCTTATGAACGTGTCTTTGGTGTTCGGCATAATGCAAAGTTGCCCTTTAATCTTTTGCGATTTCATTCGAGAATATCATGATCTAGTCACGGACAAATGTTCTTTTTGCTAAAAGCAAGTTATTTAAAACACCTTTTTATAGAGCATGGAGTCTTCCGTAAATCAAAGATGTGGTAGTACTGCATGAGCTATTGATGAAATATCGGAAAAATACTAGTCTCTACGTCACAGCAAGAATCAATAGAAGTTAGTCAGCGTTTTTAAAAGCCCAGCTTGGAGCACATTTAACATTCACTCAATTATGCAAAGTACTTGAATGGCACATCCTTGACCTCAATCGAATTCAAAAATCGTCGTAAAGATCGAGTTCCTTACACGTGATTTATTGATCTTATGTAATATTTTGTTGTAAGCTTCCTATCTTTTCGTTAGCTGCTGCTAGAAAACATTCCTCGCCTACCTCCAACTTCTTTCCAAGTCTCATCGCTATCCAACTGGTTTACGTAGCCATTTAATGCGCCAAAGTTTCAGTCCGCTCAACATTCACAGGATTTCAACCTGTTCAGTTTTCTTCATCTTACTCGTGACTCTCAATTCTACTATATCAAATGATATATATATATATATATATA
>QQSS02171172.1:0-15306 GCA_003687565.2 Craspedacusta sowerbii | reverse complement strand
ACTCTGCATTCTAGAAATTCAAGAGATAGAAGAGGGATTCTGATACAATTCAACATCTCTGAGACATACTCTTTTCGAATATCAAAATCATGATAAAGCCATCTTTCAAAGGATGAATAAACATCTTCCTCTGAGCGAACTTGTATACTGTCACTGTTAAGTAACCTCAAAAGTTTTTCAAATGAAAGAAGAAGGAACTCTTCAGAGTTGACAACATCCAAGAAGTTTTGGTTTATGTAACTCTGAGCAGCACCTTCCAATTCTGTGCAAGCATATAAGCATGCAAACTCTTTGATGCCTAAGCAATTTGAAGAATCCAACTGATTCTGCAAAAATCTTGCACAAGCTGCACGAAGGGAAGCAATAGCTAACAAGCTAGATCCTGCCAGCAGCTGCTGGACGTTTTCTATGCTAATGTTTATCTCACCACAATACGCAAATTCTAAAAGCAATTCCATAACTTTCTCTTCAATCCCCTGTATTTCGATTACGTCCTTCGCAGTTTCCAGCATACCGTTAGTAAACATAGCTCTTAAATAAGGACTTACACCAGACAAGACAATTCTGTGAGCTCGAAATTCCCTTTTCCCAACCTTCAAAGAAACATCGCAAAGACAATTCAACAATCGCAGATCATTCATGGCTGCAAACGCATCTACAGCAAAGTTTAATTCTTTAAAGCGTTTGGTATGTCGACTCATGCTATAACACTCAACTCGTCGGGAATTTATGGCTTCAGCGGTGGATGTCAAAGCTCAAGGATGACGGAAATTTTTTTCAAAAGTTCGCTGTTCTTATGCTTTATCGTTCATCTGCAGCGGAATTCAAATAAGCCTTGAAACTCATACTATTCATGTTGTTTAATCCACAGCACACGAAAATAAGTAATAAATGGTTGATAGATGGTCTTCTCTGTCCATCTGGAGCGGGTGTCAACAAACCGTGAAGCTCCGCATGGTTGGTGGTTTTATACGCTGCGAGTAGTCTAAGCAAGCCTGATTATGATTGTATTGGGTTTGTGAAGCCATTCTCTCAGTTAATAGCAACTTTGCCACAGGTGATGACTCGAGCGCCTAAATATAGCGACCATCTGGACGAGAATAGCAACTGGCATAGCAGGTGATCGACCGAACGAATGCAAAAGTTTAAGCTCACCTAAACGCTCGAAAGTCATGAAAAACACCTTCTTGAATGACTGATGTAAGATGTAGTACTCAAAACCCTTAATTTCAATTAAAGAATAATTAGAACATTATACCTATACATGTATGATCCTTGTTTGAAGGATTTTCATTGCAAAAGTCAATGCATACAGTTAAACTTCATATATTGCAAACGTTTCGGACGCGTCTGTGACCATTATCAGTGCTAAAAAATCTACATATCTAGAAGATAAATCAAAGGAGTGAATTGCAAAAAATAAACGAACTAAATCAAATCCTTACAAACACCTTAGCCTTCAATGAGTGTTTGTATTTGTATTTGTAGTTAGTTATTCGCTATCTAAAATATTACAAACATAGGATAATACACTTGCTGGCACTTGACAGTTGCTATTGGTCCAGTTTACTTGCTTCCGGGCATGGATCCCCTAGAAGACCGTGCGTCTTTTCATGGGGCACCATTAGCAGAGTATATACTCTATGTGGACTTTTCTTAAGGGCTTCATAAAATTAGTGTTTATAGTGAAGCCTAATGAAGGAGAGATACCAAGCTTATGAGGCAACGGTGGCTTCGGCAGTGAACCTAAAGTGGCGTACCATTGCTTCTAAATAACATGTGTTATGGTTCCATTGCACATTCAGAGTTGGACACATTTTTCAAATGGACAACATCTCGTTAATGAGGCATTGAGATTTGGATCAACATTTTTTCAACACTCGGAGGCATTTCCTAACCTCTAGGGTCTTCAGCGTTAACTTGTGAGCCTGCTTGCAGTGACGAGCTATAGACTCTCGCCTAACCTGTGGCCCTCAATGCGTTTGGTACAGGTGCTGGGATGTCATTCCAACATAGTCGGCGTCGCACTGATCAAATTCAAAGTGGTACACCACGCCACGCTGTGGTGGCTTACAAGTTCAGGCTTTCCTTCTGTTGGGTATAAGCTAGTGGATAGCTTTCTGCTCACGAATATAGGTTGGATAATCGCTCCAATTTGGGATGATGAGTGACTGAAATGACTTTTCAAAACAGACTTGCTTTTCCACCCTTGTAGGAAATTACAAAACGGACAAAGGGATGGCTAAGTAGAGTTGTGAGTTCCAGCCTCGACATTCATTGGAAACTTTAGGGCCAAAAACTGATTAAGAATGGCATCAAAAAAGGACGCGGATATTGGAGAGCCAAGAAGACTTACCACAGGTGGTCAACCTCCTGCAAAAACCTGTGCTAGTCGGAATTAAAGTTGTACGCACGGTGTAGAATTGTGTTTATCAGACACCTCTTGTACCTGATATCAACAAAGCTATTTAAATGCACAAGGAGCCCATTATATGTAGGGTTGTAGCATGTTTCAAAAGCCAAGCGTCCATTGATGTTGGAGAAATTCATTCCACAAAATCGAAGGTTGTTGTTGTTCACTGCAACTTCCATAGTGAAACTGATGGACTTGTTGGTGCTATTCAGAATCAAACAAAAATCTGATGCTGCTTCGATGCTCGGCATGATGGTGATGGCATCATCGACGTATCGCCAATAGAAGTAGGGAAGCTGTTTTTTTTTAGTGAGAAGTTTTTCCTCAGTGGAACTCATGAAGGCATTTGCCATTAGTGGCCAAAGGGTTGAGCCCACGTTCGCTTGCTCAAGCAAGGCAAATCGGGTAGTCCATGTCAGCTTCCAACAGATATCGTTTGTCACTCTTTGGGGAAGCTTGCGGACGACAACCTTGTTGAACATTCATCCAGCAACGTTGGAAACCCACTTAAACCCGCTAGTAGGTAAGCTTTGGCTCATGGCCCAAATATTGCATCCAAACATTGTGTGAACTTACTTTGTTCTCCATCGCTATATTTCTCACCAATATATTTTCTTTTTGACGAGGCATATCTTGTAGCAGATTGTACGAGTAACATGTCTATGTAAGTCAAGAGTTCTGACTTGAAACCCGTAGCTAGCTCAGCGAGAAGACAGGATCTTTTGTGTTATGAGGTACTCCTTCGTCATCTCACTCAGTGCCATGACAGCTACCAGTTTTGCCGAATCTTCCAAGTCAACTGTTTGAATTGATGGTTGTACAACCTTCAGGATGCTCTGAGCTAGCGTAGAGCACGCAACAGCAAAGGCATTACTATAAAAGCATGATACAAATCATTGATTATGCTTCTTGAATCCATGTTTTTATAATAGTGTTGGACGTTTTTGGTATTATTCCATGACAAATTTATTTTTGGGCGGAGTCTTCTGTACTTTATTAGCGTCTGGGTGGACGATAGGTAGTAGTTTTTCTCAAGATAGGAGACTTAGGTTTCATAAGGCACAAACAGATCAAGTTCTTCTTCAGCCAGTGCGTTGAAAATTTTTTTCCGTGTAAAGTTTTCCTAGGTCTGATTTGCTGTTTCCTCTAAGAAAACAAGCAGGATGCTTTTCGTGTTACCCCTGAAAAAGTTCAAAATGAACTCTTCTACATCATTTTTAATAGATATTCATTTGTCTTCCAATGCACGAACTCCAAGGGGCTCACAAGTATGCACAACAAACCAAGATTGATATGCACTATTTTACTTTAATGATAAACTTTTGCAAAAATGTTGCAAGACTGCCCAAGACAGACTCTTTCAAGACTTTTACAACACAAGCACAAGACGATTATAAAATTAACAACAACAACAACAACAACAACAACAAAAATATCAGCAGCAACAACAACAACAACAGCAACAACAACAAAACAGTCTTTACTTCGTCATAAATGTTCCGTAAAGTAACAAGGCATACACGCTTCGAGCATAACAGGTTAAAAAAAGATAGAATAAACAAAACAACAATGCTGATATTATGAACTGGAATTCATTACGAAGAGACACCCTCTTAGCCAGAGCTAATAAGGTCGAGGACGCCACTCACCATTTTTTACGCAGAAATAATAATCGCTTCGTTAGAGAGACTATGTATCTAACGCCAGCAGTAGAGTAAGCAATTAAAAGGTGCGTCGGAGATGTACGTTACGGTACGTTTTTGAAGGATAGTAGTATCAAAATCATATGTAATCATGAATTGAGGCAAACTTAAGATGCAGGCTTGCCAAAATAAACATACATCATCTAAAAGGACTTCTGCAAAGCAAGTACGAATAAGACGGGGCTATGATAAGCTGTGTACGCAAACAGAAAATGCAGCATTTGTGATGAGAGTTTCAAGTTTACGCCACTATTTAGTTTACAAAATAATGCTCGGCCCTAAATGAAAACTTTCATACGCAATAAAAACTACAGTCCGTGAAAGGGATTAAAATAAGTTGACAGAAATAAATGCTAATAGTTTCGTCTCTCACTGCAGTTTTTGCTGAAAACCAAAGTAATAACTGAATAATAAATAAAAAATGACTATCAAACGTAGCAAAAGCTTTTCCGTGATAGCAATCAAAATAAGTCAATAGGAATATATGCAAATGTTTCTTCTCTTCTTATAGAACTTGCCCAAAAGTAGAGAAAGCCTGCATACATAGCTTGACCTATTAGTACGGTTGAACACCGATAGTGAAAGAATTTATCAAAGGCTCTAGGCAGTTTTTGATTTAGCCGTTCGTGCATAAAAATGCATAAATCCCGTCTGATTAAGTATTCAAGTCTTAGTATTTCAAGCCGTGAAAATAATCCCAAGAAAGGTGTGTTATTACCAGAGAAAGTAATTCGTCTGACAGCCTGTTTTTGTAGTTTGCATACCCTACTTATTTCACTTGCTTCACGTAATCTCAAAACCAGGCAGGCATAGGTCATGTGGGAGTGAAATAGGCCATAACAGATGGTTTTTTATGTAGTTGCATCTACATAGTGGCGAATTTTCGAAAGCAGAGCATTTGCTCTTGTTCAATTTCTGCAATTTCAGCGATCTGAGCGCTCCATGAGAGATTGGAATAGACTTACGGCTTACGCATTACGTCTGGATATTTAATTTTTTTCGCGACCAATATTTCTTTTTGTTTTAACTTGCAACGTTAACCTATTGTCACAGCGCTTTCTTCTGAGCCAAAAAAAGAATTGCGTCCGTCTTGCGTTTGTTAAGACTTTATCTGTTTGCACAAATCCAATCGTAGCTAGAGGATATATCAAGAGACATCGTTGGTCTCATTTTCTTAATAGATTGTCCATCATACAACATCGTAGATCGCAGTATCGTCAGCAAAATGTTGCATTATACCCGAAGAGATGTACCGGTGGAAGTCATCAATGTATAACACAAAAAGAACGGATTCTTGGGGAACACCACAGTCAAATTTGTTGAGTTCGGAGTCGGCCTTCTCAATAGCAACATGGCGACATAGCGTTAGGCCCTTCTTCAAACGATGTACGAGTTACACCCCAAATGCCATACATTTTGAGTTTTTCTAAGAGAATTGGGAAGTTAACGGTATCAAAAGCTTCTTGCAAATCTAGGAA
Organism: Craspedacusta sowerbii; assembly: GCA_003687565.2. NCBI lineage: Eukaryota > Metazoa > Cnidaria > Hydrozoa > Limnomedusae > Olindiidae > Craspedacusta > Craspedacusta sowerbii. Next base: position 9,712 of record QQSS02171172.1, on the reverse strand, counting down.
CACGCCACCAACAAAAGCCCCACGATCCAGCACGTCACTCACAGTACTTACAAAATTAATTAATGCGTGGTTAGTAGAGTGGTTCTTGCGGAATCCGCATTGTAATTCATAAGTCATCTTAAATCGCTCAATAAATGTACGCCTCTGCATGACTTTCTCTAAATTTTATGTTCGAAAAGAGAGGTATTGGACGATAGTTACTACAGATATCTTCTGGTCCAGATTTATTAATCGGAACCACCTTTAGAACAACGGAAAGGATTCGAAAGGCAAAAGGTTGGTTAAAAATAAACGATATCGGTGCTGCATGCAAGTTAGCTGCAAGCCTTAGTAAGTTAGTCTGGATGCTGTGTGGTCCACAAACACTAGAAGGATTTAGATAGCTTATACGTTTTGCCACTTCCTTTGATTTAGTAAGTTGGAGAAAAAGGCTTTGATTTGACATTGGCGGCACAAAGTTTTTGAGATCATGAGGTGAGATAGGAATTTCTGACTCAAGGGACTTGTCTATCGTGGAGAAGTAGTTGTTGAACATGATGACAATGTTCAGCGGCATTTTCAAAGTGTTACCATGTTGATCATGGCTCACAGATGGAAGGCATTTTCTGGATTTAGCAAGTGTTATGATCAATTTTATCCCTTCCCAGGTCCTTCTCGCACCCTTTTTTTGCTGCAGGAAGTAGATATTGGAGAACCGCATTTTGCTTTTCCTGATCATGCGAACCACGGATTTGCGTTGCAGCTTACACTCAGATTGAGCTTCATTCCTTGCTTCTAATCATATTCGTTTAGGAATTTATTAAAGTTTATCACGGACTTTCATTGATTTCAATAAGGTACTTGCTATCCATGGCTTCTGCTTAAGCAAGATTTCCTTTCTAGTTAGCTTTTTAAAAGGCGCCGTAATATTTTAAATATCGGTTAGCTTATCAAATTGCAAAATTGTCATAGGATTCGCATCTTCTTCGTTTTTAAATAGTAAATTCCAGTCTACGCTTTATATTTCTTCGAGGAACTCGTTTCATGCCATAGTTTGTAGGACCGACCACACTTTGGTTTTGGTTTGACATGATTATATTTAGTATTGAAAATTGCGACTTGAGCAAAGTGGTCTGAAATAGAACAAGTTAAGTTGGCGCTCACCGCATCATATTTAGTGTTGTTAATAAGTACATTATCAATGAAAGTTTGTGATCGTAGGGTTACTCGGCTCAGCTGTAATATAAGGAGTTGTAGATTATGGGAAGCTGTCAGATCATAAAAGGCAGACGACCCTACATTACTATCAGCGTTCAATAAATTTATATTGAAGTCTCCTTCAATATAAATTTATGTTAAAGTCTCATTAGTCAACATCTAGTTTATTTTCTATTGCCAATTGCGCGAGAATATTTTCCAAATTCCAAATATTATTTCACAAAAGCTGCTGGCGAGAATGTCGGGTATTTATAAAGGCATCAGTAAAACATGTTTTTCTGATTTCTCTGCGTAATCTCGACAAAGGTGGATTCAAAGCCGTTCCCGGGCTGAACACGAAGATCTTCTCGCAATTTAACATCGTTTTTCAGCGAGTTTTGGAGGTAAAGCGGAGTTCCGCCTGTGCAAGTTAAAGGCTTTGAGTCTAAAGGAAAGTAATCGCTGATTGCCATATGAGTAATTTCTTCGGTTTCATTAGTCATTCGTGTTTCAGAAATGCCTTGAATTGGTATCTAATTGGCAGCTATGACCTTGAATTGGTATCTTAATAAATTGAGTAGAGCACGAAACACTTCGTGATGTTTAGACAAAGAAGCTATGTTTATGTGGAAGAACCAAAAAGTACCTTCCGACTTTAAGTTAAGATTAAGAAGATGCTGGATATCATAGCACTATGAACTGCTTTTGTTAAAACCAAGCTCTTCAAACGCGACATTTTTATCGAGCAGTTTATCAATAAACGAGCGCACACAGTAAAGAGGTAAAAGGTTAAAATTTAGCTAGATTTAATAGGAAAGTCTTATCATCTATTGAGCGAGAAAGAAGTTCAGCCTGAAGACAAGATGAGCCATTCCAGGCGCTTGTTTGGAAAATGCACAAAACATTGAGTTCGTGCATTTTCTACGACACAATCTTTCACGTGAGTGGCAAACAATTCGACGCAGATGATGTGGAATGCAACGTCTACATGCTTCGCATTTATCTTTACCAGTGACATTTCTTATCATGTAGAGCGCGATACTAAAATGGACACAGTGGAAATGAGGCTGCTGTGTTTGAGAGGATAGTGCAAGCACTATGAAAATTGCTGGTATTGCAGCAGGACCAAAAAGTACTAAGAGATTTAAAGTTACTAGCACTCAGATGAAAGTCAGATGAAGGTATAATCGATTACGCTGCAAAACAGTTTTGCTGGCTTTATATGACATAGTTCTGCATTTAAAAGATGTAAATTTTATGATCACTTGTCGATGTTGTTGGCCAGCAACAATCTTTCCTTCCTCAATCCTATGGGCACTGTCAATAGCATCATCTGGTCTTCCGACGTTTCTTACTTCCGCAAACACATTCGCCGTGAGTACTGCTCACTGTCCTCTGCATTGTCGGTTAAGAAGGCACTCTGCGTTTCTAACGCCAACTACTTAGCTTCCAAGCCTGTTATTACATTTTTCGTTCCCTAGTCTTAAAGCAACTTAGAATACGCTTGCCTAATGGAAATGATTTCGATCCCTATGATACCGTCAAAGATTATACCGGTTACAATAGGCTTTGTACAGAGTTTCGTGTCAGCCAGAACCTGACTGAAAATTTAGAGTAGACACAAAGCGATTTATTCAAGATTAAAAGACGGGTCAATATGTTATGGCTAATGGCTTCATCTGAGTTGATACCCAATAGTAGCAACGGTATTGCAAAGGCAGACTTGACGAAAATATCGGAGAGTCTTTGTTCATACGCCGATATAATACTAACCAGTCAAGAAAGCGTCCGATCAAGCCACCCGATTTATTGGAAATAATGCGGAATTTAGAAGGTCCTTCCTTATCTTATGCCAGAACCGAGGTTACCTTTAGCGAGGGTCTCTATATGCTTCCCAGCAACATGAATCTGAAGATTGGCAAAGTCACCAATTACAATAACAATACTGTTATTAGACAGCCCGGCTTTACCCTCGGACTCAATAAATATCTTAGTACCCAAGATGAACATGACACCGATGAAAATGTCAGCCTGATACAGAGATTGTCACGCATCAAATTGCGAAAAGTGCATTGTTCTAGTCTTTGAGTGTAAGCTTCAACCTCTTCTACCATGCGATTTAAAAAAAATAATATTTACAAGTATAAAAGGTACAAATTAATAGCCGATAAGTTTTGTCGATGGTGAGATCTTTAATTTTTTTTCCTTGCTATGCACCCATAGAGGAAGAACATGAAGAGGAGGAGGAGGAGGAGATAGAGAAAACTGTATGAAATGCTAGCATGGTTGGATAATAAAAAAGGGTTACAGTCGCATTAGCAATGACGGGAAAATAATTTTTTCCGAACATAGATTTTTAAATCCCGATCCAGTCAATACGTTAAGGATCCGCCAAAGCCAACAACATTGTCCAAGAAAAATATTTCTCAATACCTGTATACCTGTACTGCACTATCTTTGACAATGATTTGTTACTCGATGATTTTGATCAACAGGAAACGCGTTTTAGCAAAGTCATTATCAACTCTCATTGACAATGTTCTCTAAAACCCATGGACATAAAAAGTTAAGTTCAACTATTGAAATTCCATCAGCTGAAAGCGGGCTTGTCAGACAAGTTTAAGTATAGAGAGTTGCTTTCAGAGTGAATACTTTGTCGGAAGCTGGGACATCGTGGTCTACTTCTCTGAATTGGCTGAAAAAGCCATCACGTATGACTTGATGATTTCAGTTGCTGGCAAAGTTTTTTTTTTAAGTTAGCTTGTTTATTATCGTTGCAATGTTCCAAAATATTCAGAAAATTCAGACGAAGCATCTCAATACGGTGAGAGACTGGCTCACATGAGCACTACCCTCGTTATGAAGATAAGTGGATAACTCGGCAAGAAACGTTATGCCTTAACAGATAACAGCTTAACAGCTTTACTACTTGCGTGATGTTATATTGCTTTGGGAATTTTTTCCTTCCTTAATCCCTGAGTTTTTATTGAAGTCGTTCATTTCTAAATGTAGGTGCGCATTTTTTTTTTTTTAATCCTGTCTAGTTTTCAAAAGTACCAACACTTTTGCTTTTGTAGCACAGATTCTTACTCTAACGCGTATTTGCTAGGATGTATTTTTATTGCTATCGCACCTGGATATTATTACTAACACAATATTTTAAAAGCATTCTCCATACCCAGACTTTTTCGTTTCAAAGTAGATGTTTTATTTCATCTGGGGCTCTTCATTTTAGGGGACGCTGTCGCAACGAGCTTCATCGTCATAAAGAGGATACTAGATTGGAAATGGTGGAAATAGTCGAGCCATCAATAAGGTCATTACTTAGCGGTTTTCCTCCAAACTTTGCTACTCATGACTAATATGTTTAATTTTCTTTTCAAAGACCCCTTCAACCTACAAAAGCAAGAAATTTTCTCGATGGAATCACAGTTTTTGCTTGAGTTGTTGATAGCCAGTCCAACCCAAGCGATCATATGAGGTAAATGGTGCCCCATGAAAAGACCCGCGGTCTTCTAGGGGATCCATGCCCGGAAGCAAGTAGACTGGACTATTGGCAACTTTCTTATTTACATACATTAAAAAGTGTATTATCTTCTGTTTGTAATACTTCTACGGCGAATAACTAATTATGTACGTGCACGTATGTATGTACGGGCACTGTCCGAACGTACGATTTGTCCGAACGTAGGTACGGATACAGAGAACGAGTTACCCGTGTAACTAAGGTAACAGTGCTGCCTGGCAGCAGTTCGTGCACCGAGCTTCCCAGCACGGTCTTCTCGGAATGCAGCTCGGCGGCACCTCGATTCGCTGGCTATCGTCTGGCACACGATGTAAAACATGTAAAATAAGCAATCTAGAGGACAAACATGGTCGAGTTTTGGGCTATGAAATCGGATGAAGCTAGAGTTGAGATGTCAATGTCTAGTGATGGTAATTTTCTTAAGCAGGCCCCGTAAATTTAGTCAATGAAATGGAGCCATCTGAATTGGACGAAGAAGCATTGCAAGAAATTTATACATGGATCGATGGTATTCCGTTATCAAGGCCGAAGAAAAATATTACTAGAGACTTTAGTGATGGAGGTAAATGTGTATTACTGGTGCTTTTTAGAAATGCAAGTTTACTCCTCTTGTTAAGCATATGTTGCTTAAGGACAAGTTTTTTAATAATCAGATTTTTTAAACGAAAGCTTCACTCGCTTATGTGTGCCAAGGGCTCTATAATTGCAAAAATCAAAATTTAATTACTGTTATCATTGTAAATTGTCAGAATTTATTCCAAATGTTTTAAGACGCCGACCTGAAGAAGCTGGGTCAATAGCTAGCAGATTTCCTTTCATTGTGTTCATCTCTTGAGCCACACAGTTAAATACACACGGGTGAATAAATAGCAGATCTTCGAGGACCTCCATTTAATTGTTTTCCAGAGGATTTCATTATTCATGCTTGTTTTCAGTGCTAGTGGCAGAAATCCTGCATCATTTCCTACCGAAATTTATTGATCTACACAATTATGCTGCTGCAAACTCGACTACTCAAAAGACAGAAAACTGGAATGTCTTAAGTAGTATGTATGATCCTAGACAATATTTTACTAGATTTGAATGTTTTATTGGATTTTAAAAGTTCCATTCGTGTTTTTCTCAAAAATCTGGATATAATTGTTTAATGGTTTGGCTTTGGCTGTCCCTTTATGAAATAATTTTTATATTTGAGACCTTTGATTTGTAAGTGCTAACTAGGCTAACAGCACACCATTGTTTAAAACAGGGATATTTTTCAAGGCATTACTATATGATAAGGTATGATTTGTAACAATACAAGTGTTCCCATGAAATCAATAGTTGCTATAATCATGCTAAGTAGGTGCTTAACTGTAATCAATAATACAATTTATATATACATGATAGCAGGTTTTTCTGATGCTCGTCATACTTTTAAACATCTTGGCCATATATATATTGTGTTCACATCACATCAAAGACACCTTCATATCCTATCGTAGTGTTGTAGTGGTAAAATTAAAGTGTATCATGCTACAAACAATTTACTGATAACCTAATGCATGCTTTGTACTCACTTTAGACATGTTGTTCAGGCAAATTCGCCTGAAATAGGCTAAGTCTAGACTCCCATGAGTCTTCTAAATTTAAAGTTGGCCTCTATAAAAAGGTTTTGGTTGGATAGTTTTCATGCCAGTTTACTCTTATTTTTGTAATTTTTCTTGTTTGTTTGTTTTTTGTTTTTGTTTTTTTTTTTGCATCCTGCTAACAATTGCCTGTTTATAGTGTGTTTGACAATCTCATGTTGTTAGCTATAAATAACTGCAAATGCTTGCATGAACTGTTCTGAGCATAAGCGCAATTGTGAGTCTCAGTTAATTTAAATTGGCTCCACGTCACTAGGATCTGGCTAGCATTGTTCCTGGCAACAGCTGCAGTTTGTTTCTTAAGACATCATAATTACATGTAAGCAAAAGCTTATATTTTTTTCATGATAACTTTGAAGAATTTCAAGTGCAACTTGCCTTTTGCTGAACCTACCTTGCATAGTTAACCAATGTAACCAAAGCCATCAGCAGGGTACAGATGCGTAACTTGTATTTCAAAGTGTTTCCAGGATTTATTCAATCACATCTCAGCTTTCCTGGCAAAAGTGTATGAATCTTGTTTTCGTTTCATATCTGAATAGATAGATTATTCAGTTTGAAAGTTTGAGCAATTCTTTTAAAATTAAAGCTATAATCAGCAATAAATACATCATTATAGTTGTAGGGGTATTTTCTCATTTTCAATTTTGTAAGCAATTTTAACTTGTTATGTCTTCTTATAGTTGTATTGATTGGAATAGTTGTGCTAGTGGCATGTAAGTGGTAAGACAAGTACAAGTGCCTTGTACCAAGTTTCATGCATTAACTGCTTGGCCAAGGGTCTAATAGCAAGCAACCTCTAGTGGGCTAGGTTGATAATCACCTGTAAGCTTCATTAATAGCTTGATAAGCATTGCTATGAGCCTCACATTTCTCCCAGGCAATAAGAGACTCTAGCTTCTTCCAGTTTTATAAGGGTTCGCCAAATCACTAATATTAACATTGATAATAGACGTTTCTTGCCTGAATCTTGATATTTAAGGCTTTAGTATCATTTGGCTTGCAGCACTTTTTAACACATCCCAATTTTTCTCAGGGGCAATGAGTAGCTGTTTACATGTGTGTTACTGCTATTATCTTAGCAACAGACCTGGGAATAAGTAAGCATTTCTTAATAATGGTATTTATTTCTGTTGCTGCAGCATGAGACCTGCGGCAGTTTCATTATGAGTTTTGCACCTAATACTTTGCAAACGGTATGTCCATTATCTTATATGTCTATAGATATCAAAGCAAAAACTTGCATTAAATAGTGCAAAAGAGACTAAATAGTATGCTGTATGTTCTATCAGGAACCAGGTCCTTTGATGTCTTTCTAATTTTTTTATTATTTCAGGAAAGGCACTTTCTAAGATCGGATATCAAATACCCGAGTCGCTTGTCAAAGGAGCCGTTTCGTGTAAAGTTGGTGTCGTCGAACATATACTTCGCGATATAAGAAGTCATGTAAGTGGCTCTTTATTTTCTTTTGCGCACGTGTTTGTGTGTGTGCTTGTATGTGTGTGTGTTTGCGTTTGTAGCTGTGTCTGAGTGCGCTTCTGTGCGTATGCATATCGACAAAAGGTCGGTGCGCTTATGCAAGATTGTTCGCGATGTGCAATAGGTTTCGTAATGTTTTGCTTTAACTTGAATAGTAAGGGTACCCCTTCTTAAATAGTAAGGGTAGCTTTGTTCGATAAGTCCAAAACATATATATATTTTTTGTGACGGACTTAAACTACCATCTTGTAACCAGAAAGCAGCCACAGTGTTGAATGTGAATGAGAAAATTTGTGATTGGTGACTATAGCACCTCCATGGGAATCAGTCGAAGACACTGGATTCAAAACCAATACTTATATTTCCAGATCGTGATTCTGGTTCTGGTAGATGTTTGCGTCTTGTCGTGCGTTGAGGAAAATTGGTGTTTCCTTCACAGCTCTCTAATCTCAAGTATGAAGATATAATTGCGCTATCGCTTGTTAGAAGCTGAACTTAAACATCTGCGTTGTGGCTTTCCTTGACGTAGGCTGAGGAAAGCTTTGTGACTTATGAAACTAATCCAGCACATGGCGCGGCCAGCGTGAAAGATTCTTGTTTGCAGGGATGCAACACCTGAAGGTCGTGCCCAGGTCCAGCCTTAATAAGAACATCCAGTGTTTGATCGGGATGGGCTTCAATAAATAAGGATATGAGCTGCGTCTGAGGATGTGACACGTCTAATCATCGAAGCACTCGCTGATCAAACTGGGCGATCAAAGTGCCACTAACAGAGCTCCCTCCAGACCAGATTGGCTGACGAAATAAATTTTTTTGTTTGAAAATATCCACGATTTCCGTTACGTTACATCATGCTTGAAAGTGTTCTACAGACTTGATTTTTCTTCCGTCCAGATCGAGTCTTACTTGACGAAAAAGAAATCGGCATCATCAGCTGATTCACAGTCGGCATCTGACGAATATAGTGGCGGTAACTATGCAGCCTACCCTACGGACGACTATTTTGTGAATGGGTATCACAACGCAGTTGCGTTTGAAGGTAAGGAGACACGTATTCTGACCAGTGGCAGCTGTGCGGTCTGATCGTTGCTATCCAACTTTATGTGACCCTATTGTCCATGATGTCCGACGAGTCTTTTGCGTCAAGTAAAGCAATACCGTTCTCCAAGCAAATTTTCCTTCGTTCCTGTTTGTTCAGGCTTAATTGTGTGACTCTCCGTATTAAGCTTATCTTGCATTCTTTCATTTTGGAACAGTTGGAGAAGCTCTAATTTTTGAAGATTATAATCTGCGCCCTTTATTCGCAGGTGTATCTTACGGCTCCGGTGCCTACGTTGATCCGTACCAGGTCTATCAAACGTCGGCGGGACCTAGTACTCACCCGCCTCACCTTGTCGCTCCTGACTTGTCGCCGCAACATCAGCAACAGCAACAACAACTTCCACAACATCATCATGATAATCTTCGTCACCATCCGCAATCCGTAAACTACCCTAACGCGCAGTATAATTACCAGAGTCAGGTATCTCGGACGTCATGGGTTTTCTTTACTGAATGCCTCACTCATCAGTATCTCTCTCTCACACGCAAATATGTAAACAGACGCACACACACACACACACACACACACACACACACACACACGCACACACACACACACACACACTAACACATTCACTGTGTGGTTTCAACGCACACAGACAGATTACTGATTGCATGCAATGTACCTTTGCACGCATGTAGACAGACCTGTATGATTAATTTGTCCAATCCTTAATTAGCATTAACAAATTTCCGTCGTTTAGGTATAAATACCGATATAGCCGTCTATCTATCTATCTACCTATCTATCTATCTATCTATCTATCTATCTATCTATCTATCTATCTATCTATCTATCTAT
>QQSS02171061.1:4079-15307 GCA_003687565.2 Craspedacusta sowerbii | reverse complement strand
ATGTATGTATGTATGTATGTATGTATGTATGTATGTATGTATGTATGTATGTATGTATGTATGTATGTATGTATATTGGAAACGTATGCATTGTGCTTATTAGGATATTCCTACTGGTGCCGATAGCTGCGTTACGAGCCTGGCATGTGATTCAGTTGGCCGGTCCTTGCTTGTAGCAGGACTTGGTGACGGCTCAGTTAGAATTTATGATCGGAGGTTGCCGGCTTCAGATTGGTGAGTACTGTTGAAGCAAATCTACAGGGTGCTTGTATACTAGTTTATTTTAGCAAACGCTTTTCGGTCCCTTACTGCGTCCCTCTGCCTTATTATGCGGCATCTTTTTTAGAGGCTATGCTGATGTGGTCGACTAACTTGCACTGCTAATAAAGTTTTCATTTTAAAAGGTAAATCGAGGGGGAGTCTGGTGGGGGAAGTCGGGCGTGCATGGATGGCAAGTTGATTTATTTTTTATTTTTCGTCTTTATTTTTGGTTTAGCCGGGTCATGACTCTGCGTGAACACGATGGGCGGGTAGTTAAAGTAGTGCTACAAAAGCGCTTGGACGGACACATCATAAGTGGCAGGTGAATCCTATGTTTAAGTGGTTTGGTTGCATCTCTGCATCATTTCAATGACTGGCGCTGTTCGTTTGTGCCTTAAGATTGGATGGCTTGTATTTTTGTGTTGATCTTGTCATATTGATAAGAGTTCATAGGAATTCATGCTATTTACAATCGATATAGTGTCTTGTAAAAGTTGTGCTGGTGAGCGTACCTATAATGAACATTTTTTGTCGCTCTTGGGGAATGATAAGCCAAACCGGCGCTCACGCGTTTATGTTTTTATCTGGTTCTTTACTTATATGATGGGATTTTTCTGTTGTTGTTGCATGGATGCTGTTTGCTCACATTAGTGTGGATGGTAATGTGAAGTTCTGGGATCCGCGGACGACAGATTCAATCAAGACCATTAATACCGCTGTGTCGAGTATGACTTCAATGGATGTTCACCAACAAGCCGATCTGATTGCTTGGTAGGTCTAGGAATGAAATTGTTACTGTATTTGCTGCGGTTAGGGGCGCTTACCCTTGCTAATAGATTGTAGCCTTAAAAAAAATCATGATTCGCATTCTCAAAGATAGCTGCCCAATGGTGGTTGGTATATTACTCTGATAAATCTTACCGTTACACTCTTGTTTTGACTGGATGTTCTATCGACAAGTATGCTTGGGTTAAACTGTTTAGGTTTTGAAATCATTCCTCTCGCCCTTTCTTTCAAACGTTCGGCTAAAGTTGTTGATTTATAAGAAAGGTGTTTTTACATTCAGGGTAATGGAATTTATTAGCTATTGCAGAGAGTCCGTGATTGCTTGACTGTAAGCCTTTTTTTAGTGTTCGATGTGGCTTGATTTAATCATCTCTATTGGCATAGTCGGAATGCTCGTGTCAAAGACCTTCATTAAAGCAATCTGAATGCTCTTAAAAACTGCAATATTGTTTGCTTGTTAGTGATATTGAGCATGGCGTTTTGATGTCCGTGTTCTTGGCATCATTAAAATTTATAATTACCAGGCTTTTTACCGAAAATTAGTGAATCCGATCTATAACTCGAAACTCAAGGAGCAACTTTATTTATTATGGTATTATTTGTTATTAGCATTTTGCATAAGGGCGTGTTTGTGTGTTTATATTTCTGTTACACCTGGAGGTTTTTAGTGTAGCCATGTCAATGTTTCATGGATCAGATATTATGTGCTGTGGATTTGCAATTTCTCATCATAGCCTTTAATTTCTAGTGGTTCTGCCAATCAGAGCATTAAAGTCTTAACCCTTAATGGAGATACGCTTAGTCTGATTCGCTACCACGAAGGTTTCACTGGGCAGAGGATTGGCCCACTTAGTTGTCTGGGCTTTCATCCCTACTGGGTAATTGATTTATTTCAACTCTGCCGTGTGAGAAAATATGTTTTAACAGTGCAATTGAAGATTAGCATTTTGACGCAACGTGCAGATGCAAGGTAATAACACATTGCCCTTGAAAGAATGAAAGTATAGTGAATGCATTAGACTTCATTATAGACTGGCATTTTCATGTTAGTATCTTTAGCCTTCAGCATGCCAGACTCTTGCAATTAATAGGATGTTTCTTGCTTGTCTTTATAGACGTATCTTGCTACCGGGAGCACTGATTGTTTTCTATCGGTTTATGCCTCGGAAAAGCCAGTCCCTCTAACACTTGAAGGTGTCGGCATTGCTTAAGCTGCAATGTAGGATATGATGCTCGCTATCTGCTCAACTCAAGATGCCATTTCAACAGGGTAAATCTTCCCGCGGTCTGACTATGATGGTCATTTCGGGCCGCTCTACCGCTATCCCAACACTGGTCTGGTTGTTTAATGCGTGGTATGATTACCAGTTTTCGCTTGAAATTAGTGTTAGCTATTCACCGGTCATTATTCTCCATTCTAGTTACGTCTTGTTGCATTAGCGATTAAATGAAGAGGTGCCTGTAGTGCTGTACATACCAGGCAGATTGGTGCGATTGAAGATCTTGTTTGTAGCTGCTACCATGAATTTTGTGTCGTATGTCCGCTCTAATGGCATATATTTATGTTTCTTGTGAATCTTTTGTAAAAAGTTGCAAATTTTGCTGTCTAGCCTAGAGTAGGTGCTATTGGCTAATATTAACTATAAGGATATGTGTATATACATGCATGCAGTGGAGTATCTTTTTGCTGGATTGCTGTGACTCTTCAGATAAGCTGCGAATGGAGAGGGTTGCACTTAATCGTGGAATTTCATCCTTTTCGTGCCCATCTTTATCGAATTTTTTTCTCTGTTGACTGCCAGAGGCATGTCGACATTCGCTGCGCAGATGCTTGGCACTTCAAACTTTTCAATTCATGTTGTATCTAGACATACTCCTACACGTTTAAACTCCTCTTATAGTTACCGATTGGCCAGTTTGCTGTTGAGACTAGATCAAGTCCATTGGCACGCCACATGGGTTAATTGGCCTGATCCGCCTCATATTCTTAGATGCAGATTGTTGTGGTTAGCGTAATAATTGCCTTCTCTTTTGCACGTGGTTTGTACGTTTAGTAAGTGATTGGACTAGTTTATCTCTGATATCTGCTGTTCTAGTTACCAAGCCATATAGTTATCAATTTGTTTTCGGTTGTAACCGTGCACAGAAGGATTTGTATTTTTTTTCTTCGGAAGGTCTTGTGCAACCTCTAATGTGTTATCTCCCATTTTACATATTACATGAGACGGATTGTAATTTTTTAGTCTGTTTATAGGTTACATAACGTTTTTCAATATAGTATTCTGAGTTTCATTCAATATTTAAGATGTGCTTGTGTTTGGCTTGTTGATTTGTTTATTTGTTTTTTTTTTGTGATGTTTGAGTTTGAATTAACATGCTTCACTTGTTGATGAACCCCTTGGAAACGAAACAAGCAATATTTAGAGCCTGATGTCGTGTTCGTCTTAAATAATCTTCAAAAATTCTTTAAAATGAATTTTATGAGCCATTCCGATCTCGTTTAAATCTCGTTCGTAAGTCGTGGCTGGGGGTGTCACAATTTTTATTAAAAATTTATATTAAAAATTTCGGCTTTTCTTCCTGTTTGCAACAGGCAGCAGGTATGAAAATCATCCGCGAATCATCCGAATTTATCTTGAACAATTGCACTTAATACGTTCCGCAGCCTGAAAAGAATGTCCAAATTGATTGCAGGATCTATCATTATGGCTTTCCGTTGCAATTTTTAAATTTGGATTAGTTTGTGTTGATGTTGTATTTAAATTTGGCTGGAATCACCTTAGAAATGGTAGCGAACTATTCTCATCAGGAAATTTGTCTGTTTGATCTCGTCCTATAGTTTATTTAATGTCAATGCCAGATTATAGCTTAAATGTGGCCTCTTTATTTGTCTTGTTTACGTATGCACAAGCTTTCTATGGAATATTTCGGAGATAACCCATATAAGCAGGCTGCTAGTTTCATTAAACTGTGGATTATAAATGCGTGTGAGGTAGCTTACAATGAGTTGGTACACTGAATCTTGAAAATCTTGTGTGTCGCTGAGCACATGCGCAAGGTCTTGCCTCTTATTATTGTATCATTCTATAATGCAAACAAATATATGTAAATATATCAGAAGTGCGGTATGCGTGAGTGCTGATTGAGTCTGTCTCGTATCCTACCCTTATTTTGCGTCTTAAATATTTATCGTGATTTCAGATCGATATTAGTCATGAGTAGGTATGAAAGCAGTCGGCAGCCGCCTGACGTTGAAGATCTATACAGCTTAAAAATTGATAACATCAAGTACTCTACGCAACCGGACGACCTCGAAAGGTAATACCGTTCTACCTTCGTCAAGAAATTGCTAGCTTGTGGTTTTGTATAGGTATAGAACATGTTCTATATATGCGTCGGCAAGTTTGGTGTTATGCGTCCTTTGTCACATTTTCATCATCGTCGCATCAATTTGCCAGCCAATCAGTAGAGTATTGTCGCGCAGATTTTATTTAGTATTTCTAGGCACTTCAGTTAGAATTGAGTCAATGAACCCTTAATTACTAGAGCAGCATTTGTGTTACAGCCTTGTATTATGCCATTTGTGTTGTAGCAACTCCGGAGTTCCCGTTGCTCTTCTATCTTCCCTTTTTTGTAAAAACTCTGGAGTTCCTGTTGCTCTTCTATCTTGCCTTTTTTGCAACAACTCTGGAGTTCCTGTTGCCCTTCTAGCTTACCTTACTTTCGTTGCTGTGCGCTTCGAAGTCGCGTGAAGCTAAAAATTCAAACAATTTCAGGTTATATAATGTAATTGGTTTTTGCGTGCACATTTGTTTTTTCATACCCTTTCTTTGATGAGCTCGTAGTTAGTCTATGCACATGGTTACACGGAAAATGAAATTAAAAATCTTTTGGATTTCCGTTGTTTTTCATTCTAGGGCTTTCCGAAAGTTTGGTGAAATTGGTGACATATATATTCCTCGAGATCCAGGAACGCAGGAGTCACGGGGCTTCGGGTTCGTCCGTTTCTACAGCAAGCATGATGCTGAGGATGCCCTGGACGCTATGGATGGTCGAGAGGTAGACGGTCGAGAAATCCGCGTAGCTTTTGCGGCAGCGAAAGGAGGTAGAGGCAGGGGGAGGGGGAGAGGAAGGGGCAGAGATGGTGGTTTCAGTCAGGGAGGGTTTCCTAACGATCGGGGATATGGCCGCGGCAGCTACGATCGTTCGTCCGGTCGCGGCTACAATAGAGATGACTTTTCACATGGAAGCAGGTCCTATGAAAGAAGTTCTTCTAGGTTTGTGGAATTTTTCATTCGCATTAACGGAACACAAGTATTTTTTATGGAATCGTGTATGTACAACATGTTATGTTATTCATGTTCGATAGGATTTGAAATGCTGACAACGCCACTGCAACTGATTCCTATGCTGACTAGTCTTAAGCGAGATGGAGTGCGCCATTACCGCTTAAGATGAGCAGGTTTAAGTTTGAACCGAGGTGCTTATAAATATGCCATGGCACTGAGATCTCTATGGATCTCCGCTTGTGTGGTCTTTTCTACCATTTTTACACTATCACTCGCGATAATTATGCACTGCATGCATTATTCTAATCAAATTTATTTGCAACTCTGCGTTTTGGTAAAACTTTGTGATGATGCTAGTAGATGCTGGTGGACACTGCAACGATATTTTGTATGATCAAGATCATTTTGATCAAGAAAGGGAAGAGAGAACTGTTAGTTAATTTTCATAATGTCTTATTCAGATGCTGTTAAATAGTTACTCTATTCGCACGTAACAAGGATAATTTGGAATTTCGTATCTAGGCTACTTTCTATTGTTTTTTTTTTCCCTGTCGCTTCTCCTTTTAGAGATGATGGCAGGAGGCGATCGCCATTGCCTCGTAGTAGGTATTACAGCAGAAGCCCGCATTCCCCTGGAGTGAGATGAGTTGCTGAACGTAACTGCTGACTTAGAGCTGCTCTGTATGTTGGCCGCCTCGTGGTTGGAGCAGTGTTGAGGGACTCGTTTTAACCGGCGTAGCACGATGCATGAACAACTTTTCAAGAGTTTTTTGCCAATGAATGTTTTCCAGGCCAGGCGTGTGCAAGAGACTTTGGGAAAATGTGTAACATGGCAAAAAAATTCAGCAAGGCATTGTTTATTCTCCTCGACAGCTGATGCTTGTTTTTTTTTTTTTTTTTTTTTTTTGGTTCAAAGTGAACAAAGCGATTTGCACAGTTTACGGTTAAATTTGCATTCTGATCTGCGATCTGAATTCTTATCGGTTTAGTCCAAGACACTGTAAGTAAACGTGCCTGCCTAGCTCTATGGTGAGATATAATGCGCATCTTGATTGCGAGCATTCTTTGTCGTAGCGATTAGTTGAAAGAAGCTCGTGCTAGAACGCTGCAAGTAATATTTCAGCATTGCAAGTTTCTTGGGGCTTTTCTGATCTTTTCTGTTTTCATTTTATGAATTTGTACGGTCTCGATCTGCACTGTGCGTTTGACTCGTTGATAAGACTTTCCTCAGATATGGTGACGTATGCTGACTCAGCTGTGTGCATAGCTTTAAAGCTTAGTAAGCCTTTGGTATGGTTTCGTCAGCTTGTCTACTATGTTCTGCTTGTTTAGCGGAGTTATCCAAATGGTGCTCTATTTTTAACTTTAGCCCGGGACATTTCTCGGAACTGTTTCCCGTTTCCGTCATACGTGACTATTATCTTTGTTCACTGTATGTCCATGGCTACCTCGGCAGCACTGTCATGTTTCTTGGGCGTCCGAATCGTGGGTCATAAACTGCGACATCTTCCCGTCTTCCCAATGGTTTTTCGTGTGATCATATTCAGCCGGTCGGAGCGATGCAATAGGAAGTCAGAACCCGTTCGAAAGCTCTTCGAGGTGTATGGTACTTTAAGATGCGTCATGCGGAGGCAACAATTTTTTGCACATGTAGCATTGCATAGGCGTTGGCTTTTCGTCGAGCCGGTTATCGTGTTTTGTGACTCTGACTTCGTGCCCTGTGCTTGCTGTCGGCCCGCTCTCTGCCGCGGTACCTGTAATGCCCATCATTGGTATGTGGGCCACGGTTTCTCCTGTAAACGTTTGCTCAATCATTTCATTGCTGATTTCCGGCATAAATCCGTGGTTGTTGCCGGTGAATGTTCTCTGCAGCCAAGTTGAGTGCAATTAGGTTTCTTGACGCGGTTACTTTCGTTTGGATTTGCTCCTGAAAGAATTGACTTGGCAAAGTTAGGCTACTGCTTCTAGCGGCGATTGTATCCTATAGGGAAAGAACGTTGCTATGATCAGGTTGCTCAACATGCCAGATAATTTAAGTAGGAGTCCGCGCATGCATGTGGCGCTTGCGCAGTAGACTTCTAGCCGGTTAGTTTGCACAGTTACATGGCGTGTCGGCGACTTACCTGTCTTGGCTAAGTAATATCCGCGCTGTCAGCGCGATTTTTCGCCAAGTCGGTTTTTTTAAAGTGAGTATACGTATGCTTGCTGATCCTGTCATCAGAGCTGATAAGAGTTGCGTGGCACTCCAGCATCGGGTTACCGCAACGGAAACGCAACTTCACTGCACCTGAGGACCTATGCACACATGAGGACCTATGCATGCTGACCCTATCATCAGAGCTGACAAGAGATAATGCTGTGCTCGGAGTCAGATGGGACTTTCTCTTTGCTTCTTCTATTTGTTCCCGTTTTATTGTAAATTTCTTACACAGAGCGACCTCAAGCTGTCTCGACTTTGCAAGCGTTATTAACTACCAGACGTAGTCAGATTGTGAGCATAAAATTCATTAATACAATTGGCATTGAACTTAATTCGTTGAAATTTGGGCATCTTAGTATGCTTCGGTGTTAGACTATGCTTGCCTGACGTGACAGATGTCTAGCAGGACTGTTAAAACGCTTGTGTTTCCGTATCTCTCTGGGGATTTTTGCGGGTCCGCGTTGCAGTCGATCTCGCTGGTTCGCAGTTTTGTCTTCAGTCATACCTGTGTAACAGCTTAGCGTGTGCGTCAACTTTCCGTTGTTAAAGCTCTTGCGTAGAAGATCCGGAGACGGGATGAAAGGAGCCAGCGTGTTGGTACGTCTGGTTGGTGAGCTCTTTGCATGCTCTAGAGGCGCCGACCTAGACCCACCACCTGCACGAATAGTCTTCCCTTTTTTTCTTCTTTTCTTTAAAGAAATGTGCTTTTGAGATGTTTGTTTCCTGAATGACGTGTAAAATTTGAATGCTGTATTTCGTCTGGCATGGGAAAAGGCAGTAACTCTCGTGTTCTGCTGTTCCTGTTGGATCACTTCGTTATGCGCTCTGCCTTTGCAACATTCTGCTTTGTTCTGTTCCTGCCCCGGATAGTTCACTTAAGTTCAGTGGTTGTGCTCTCTATTCATATCAGGCCCTCGTTCAATGTGTGCCAGGCCCCATTTAATGCCGGTACCGGATTTGCGCCCTGCCAGCAACCCTGGCGCTAAGTCTTGGCATTTCGTCTTAGGAATCCAGTGGAAACCTGCATTTTTGAGGATTTGGATTTTTGATTGACGATTGAAGCGCCTTGTGTTCAGTAGCACGGAGGAAATATATTGTCTATCGTGCCGGCATCGTTTTCCTGTAGCACAAATACTTGCCATTAGTCTTTGGTTGTTCGTATGCACCTAGTTCCTTTGGCGGGCTTGGTAATTGGTTTTGCATTAAAGAGCGATATTTTAATTTTGCTGAGGTATCGGTGGAGAAAAAAGCTATTGCGGTTACGCCTATGAACTGTAATCCTGTGCTGTGATCGCTACTGAGCTGCTCCGCGATTTTTCTGTGCGGCAAGGGTCCTGATTAAAGCCTTGCTCACTTCGACCGCATTCATGCAGCCCGGATCTTGCATGTGCCACCTACTTTATGGAGAGCTCTGAGCGTGCTTGGCAGCGGAGCTTTACACTCTCATTCCATCTCTGATATTGTTTTGACATTCTGACTATTTAAAATGAAATACTTACATTTGAGGTGCGGGGATTACGGCGTTTGCTTAGTTTTGTTATTCTTTCTATGCTGAAGTGGTTGTTTGTTTTTCCTTTCGTGTGCCTATCCTCATCTTGTTTTCTTGACCAGGTTTGATATGCGGTTCTGTACTGTGAACCTGTTTGGCCTGAACCTGCGTGACCTGAATTTATGACCTGCAATTGCGATTGGCGGTCGTGCCTGCTGTTGCGGTGCGGCTGACATGTCTGTAGACGTAATTCTCGATGAGTCTGTGTGCAGTCTCCTGCCGTCTGGAGCAGTGAATCCGGTCGTCAGCACTATTTCAAATATGCAGCCTTTGTTTGTGAGGTATTTGTTTTGTATCCATATATTTCATCTCTGCAAAATCGAGCCTTGGTGTAGCGACAGCGAGTTTGTATCGCACGGACTCTTCATTGTAAATGTCAAAGTAGACCATCAAATTTTTATTTTCCGTATTGCTGACCTCATACATGCAGGCTGGTTAAGTCGATTAATCTGGTTTGTGGATCGCCATTGTAACCCCCGGTGCCTTTGCTGGTACAATGAGACATCTAATTTGCACTCAATGCGAGTAGCCCCATGCGCTGCTCATGCAAGCAGCGTCCTGCTTTCTTCGTTGTTACTTGTAATGTGCGTTCTCCCCGAATAACTCCGAATCGGGAATAGATCGGGTTGAACTTGTGTGGCGCTATCGCTTTTCGGGTGCGCTATCGCTGTGTTTTTTCTCTTGTACAGGTTGCTTACTGAATGTTGCAGAGTCATTACTGACTGCTGAGTAGCCCATTTGTCGAGGCATGTCTGTGCAGGGGCAGTCCTCAGCTATTGGCTCAGATCTAGGAGTGTTTCCCGCTGCAGTGAGCTGCTGGCCTGTGAATAGCCTGTGTGTGTATCCTGCTTTGACCTGCAGTCCTGAATGTTTTCCTTGTGCTCTGCAGCCTTCTGAATAGCATCAGGCTGGACGGTGTTGTGTAAGTTTGTCAGCGTCCTTCGGTAAGCTCATAACTTCATGTGGCTTGTAATTTAGTAAATGCTGGTGCTGCGCTAACCAGTGTTAACCTTTTAGTCCGATACAGGGTTCCATACTGCTTTGGTTCTTGTGTTTCTTAATTTTTTTTCTTCTTTAGAACGTTGTCCTGTTCCATTGTTCATATTCAATGTAATTACTTTATTACTCGTCATGGGCTTGACGGCCTACAGTTGAATATGCTTGGTCTTTACTTAGTCATCAACTTAAATGTTGCAACGAAAATTATTTGCTAGTCTTTGCTATGTTGTTACCGGGTCTTTTTTTTTTGCTCTAAAACTTTTGTGCTTTTTTTTTTACCGTGAATGTTTTGCTGCTTGTGCTTTTAAAATTGTTGATGTGTGATTCTGGTTTTTAAGTTTAGCTAGAAAGCAGGCATAATGAGCAGGTTTGAGGGACGCGGTCCTCCTGATATTGAGGGCATGCACAGCTTAAAGGTTGATAACCTGTCGTATTCTACGAGGCCGGAGGACCTGGAAAAGTGCGGGCTTCTTCGTTTATCTTTCGTTTATCTTCGTCGGTTAATATTATTGTTTGTAGATCTTCCGATTGCGTTCGTTTAAATTTTGGGTTCATTTTTGGGAGAAAATGGAATTAGAAACTCTGTTTTCTTTTAGTTGCTTTGAGTTTGTGTGTTTTAAGGTGTGTGTGTTTTAGGTCTTGTGAGTTCTGTGACTCAGTCGTATTTTTGGCTTGTCTTGACAGGCAGTTCAAAAAGTTTGGCGAAATCGGCGATATTTACATGCCTCGTGACCCGCGCACTTTCCGATCCCGCGGGTTTGCCTTTGTGCGATTCTACAGCAAGCGCGATGCCGAGGACGCGATGGACAGCATGGATGGGCGCCAAGTGGAGGGGCGGGAGCTCAGGATTTCGTTTGCGTTGTATGGGCGCCCTTCGGAAGGGAGGCGACGGGAGCGGTACCGAGGAGGGGGTAGCGGCAACAGACGATCTCCTCCTCGCAGGTTCGTGCACTTAAGCGGGCTTAGGCGAAGGCTAGATTTCAATGATTTACTTCGTCATTTTAAGAGATTAAGTAAATATCGTAGGATTATTGCGGCTTTGTGCGTGTGGATTGTCGTTCTGCCCTTCTTGCCTCGCTGTGTGTTTGCCTTGATGTTTTGTTCGCCTTAGATGCTGCTAGGCAGTATGAATTGACGTAGATCT
>QQSS02171060.1:0-32631 GCA_003687565.2 Craspedacusta sowerbii | reverse complement strand
ATATATATATATATATATATATATGATTATGATCACGAGGAGGAGGATGAGCATGATGATGGCTGATGCCTTGCTTTTCGTAGTTGTTATGAAAGTTTATTATTTTTAATATTTTTTTTACTCCAAAGCATATTGAAGGATAATGGTGAGTATGTCAATTGTGTTCGAGGGGTCTTATCATCTTTTCATTTAAGTCTTATGATATACATGATTATTATGTTGTTGATCTTTATGAATTCGTCTGTAGGGAGGACGCTGATGCTCAGGTCTTTGGTTTGGATATTTATCGAGAAGGATAAATGACCTAGAGAGTAAGATCGTAATAAATATTCTTTAACAGAGATAGATCACAGATTATGCTTATGAAGTTTGTAGTTAATCACTGCCTTATGCCTTCTCTGTTTTTAAGGTTCCGTGATGAAAATTTATTGAAGTATGTGTTTGTGTTTGAAGATGTATTGAAAGCTTTTAATGAAGCTTTCATCGAATTTTCAATGAAATGTCTGCAAGGAAGTGTGGAATATTAGGCCTGTACTAGTCTCTTTGATAACCGGTTATGAAGAGATTTATAACTGTTTGTGTTGCTTAGATTGCAAGCCTGGTGGATCTAGCTGTTTAGCTCGCAAACGGTCATGTTGTTGAGTAGAACAGATACTGCCACCAAAAATTTAACGAGCCTTAATTGGCTTTTCCTCAGCATGGCGGATGTCAAGCTTCTGATATTTCGTTATTGAAATATCTAATCGTTTTTTGCTTGATCCCTCACTTCATGTGGTAAACTAGGGCCTAGCACAGGCCGTTTCATTCTTCTTTCGATTTGCTTTTGTTTTGTTTTTGTATTCATTGAGTTACTGGTATTTAGAACTTTGCTTGCCTATAGTAGAGATACATCAAGTTCACTGTGCGATTTGTATTTTTCCTTCAGAGTTTTTCTTCCTTCTATTTTGCAAGTCTTGCTTTTTCGTGACGTTTCGGTCCTTTCTCGGACCATCTTCAATGATCATGATGGTCTTGGACCATCATCACTCCGAAAATTGTTAGCTTTATTCTTTGCCTTGAAGATTTACCCATCCAGGGTCCTTATTTTTTCCCTTTTTGTTGTTTTTCAGTTATGTTTGTGGCTCCCGCTTTTGCTGTAGCTATGTCGTTGTTTCTAAAAGTGATAACTTAGCTAACCGTGATCATGATTCTAGCCGATAGGTTTGTTTTATTTATCCTTTTCGTTTGTTTTTCTTTCTTCTCTTTCATCAGCGATATTACATCTTTCGCTTCAGTGCCATCTGTGTTTATAGAGCTTGGAGTTTAAGGCAGCACGCGAGCCTGTACCTTACGCAGGCATTAATGATATTTTGATAGGCTTGAGTTGTTTTGACAAGTTTTTCTTTATTTTTCGTGCCCGTAATGACTTTCGAGAAGTATATTATTTTAATTGTAAGTATCGCTGAATTTGTGTAGCACGTACTAAAAATTAAACTAAATATGTAATGATTAAACTAAAGCAATTGAATCTGCTATGCATCTCTTGTGATGGTAATCTTAAACAAAGATTTCGCCAGTATGACAGTAGTTGCTTTCTCGTTTATTGTTTATTGTTGTCGTGGTGGGCAGTTGTTTGCGTTGTCGGAGCACTCTCGTGCGTTTGTAACGCGTTGTGCTGGTTTCCACATGATGTGAAGTTTTAACACTACTAGGCTTTAGGCTGCATTTTTTTAGAAAAGCCTTTTTATCTAACTGCGAACCCTAGTTATTCTTTTAAATATGTTCATATATCTTTTAACATCATTTCTTATTTATTCCTAATTTTTTCTTATATTATGATAAACAGGTATTTTCTGTACCGTGCGAGTCAATAAGTAGAATATGTCGATAGTAAAGTGGAAAGCGCATGCTCTGTTCAGGCGTCAGATTTAATCTTGAATTTTTCTTCTGAAATTTGTGTGTTATTTTGTTAGCAACCAGAGACGTGTATACTTGTGCCGTGCTCGTTGTGCAAATCCTGTTGAATGTTTTATCGGCCGTTTAATTCAGGGCTCGTTGGTGCGTTTCTTCACCTTCAATGTGTTTGTGCGTCGATTAGAGCATGGCATCTGCATCTCACGGTTTTGAATGCTCCCTGTGCCTTGAAGAGTACGATGAAGGAAAGACATGCCCTCGTATGCTGAGGTGTGGTCACACATTCTGCAGCGGATGCATGCAGAAATTGTTAAAAGATGGCGTCATCGTTTGCCCACTGGATCGGAAGGATGAACGTGTTTCAGAAGGGGTGCATGCGCTTCCCAAAAACTTTTCATTACTCGATGCCATGCGCGCAATGTCGCAGAAGGTGGATGGTGCGGAGCCTAGGTTTTGTGAAGTTTGTGATGAAGACAAACATTTAGCACAATCATATTGTCGCGAATGCTCCCAAGCCATGTGTCAGTTGATGACTATGGCGCATGCTAAAATTTCGTCTACCAGAAATCACTCGATTGTATCCATTACCGAGCTTAAAAAAGCTCCCTTGTTCGCGCCTGCTTGGTGTACGGAGCACAATGAACCATACCGATATTTCGACAGTGACTGCAAACGTGTCATCTGTATGGATTGCTTTGCTTTGTGTCATACTACCCATAAATGTTTGTCACTTAAGGCAGCCGCTGCTGAATTAAGCAAAGACGTGGTTTCTTTGTGCGAAGAGACGCGAAGTAGAGCCGAGAAAATAAAGATCGCAAAGGAGCGAATTTCTGATGTGCTTCGTCGTTTAAGGCAAAACAATGACGACTCGAAGACGAGGCTCGATATCTGGTTTCAAGAGGTTAGTCATTCAATTCTCCGAATTTAGTGCTGTAATAAGGACGGCATGAATCTTAATTTCAATCAATTTTCTCTCTTTCCGATTTGTCCGTTAACCATCTTTAGCATAACTTTAAATCTCGTGGGTTAGTCAATCTTTTTAGGAAATTTTCGCCTATGTTTTCCTTTACCTATGCTTCGTGGTAATGGTATCATGGCAGGGACTTTTGATGCATTTGTTCGCTTTTGCCTTAGTTATTACGTAATGCTTCGGTTTTTATTTCGAAAGTTGAGGATGATTTTTGATGAATCTGCTTTGCTTTTCAGGTTTTGCGCAAGCTTCTCTCTAGAAAGGAAGAGCTTCTTTCGCAAGTCGGACTGGGTTATGAGCGCAAGTCTGCTGTGTTGTCGGAGCAAATAGAGCGATTAGAAGCTTTGCAGACGTGTCTTTTAAGCTCTGTCGATCGAGTGGTCAATGCGATACGGTGTGAAGACGACGTCGCCATGTTATTGTCGTACACAGATATGCGCGTTACTTTCCAGACAAGCAACTCTCAAACCAATGAAGAAGAAGCCGGTGTGGACGACGTTCTCGAGTTTTCCGCAGATTCACAGAATGTGCTTGGCTTGATCAATGCATTAGGTTGTGTGTTTGATTGCGGGATCAGAGCGGAGAATTTCTGTGCAGAGGGTCCTGGATTAAAGTATGCTTTCTTTGGTCTTGATGGTATGTTTGCGATCAAGCCGCTCAATAAATTTTTAACGACTTCAAAATCTTCGAAGATTCCGTTTGTGGTAGATGTACAAGTGCAGGACAAAGGGAAAACTCCGGCAAAGGTGGAAGCTCTTGCTGACGGAAGCTATCGCGCTTCTTACTCTGGTGTTAATGACCGATCTGAAAGGATCGTATCCATTCTATTAAACGAGGTTCATATCAACGGGAGTCCGTTCAGGGTTCCTAATTTCTTTGAAAAGATGGAATACTTAGCAGTGGAAGGGAAATTCATATCTAAATGTTTGGACGGATGGAATTCATGGGCTGAATCAAGGCGTTTGAAAGGAACTGGTCTGTGGAAGATTCTCGTTCACGTGGATGTGTGCAATGCAGACTGTTCTGGTTTCACAATTTCTTTCCTGGACGAACGGACGGAAGCGGGAGGACTAAATTATAGTGTTGCTGGTCGAAATGGCGTGGTTGTGGGTCATCCTAACTGCGCGAAAGACGTTCTGGAATGTTTTGTTGACTTTGGTACTAACTCTTGTGGAATTGGAGGGAGTGTTGGAAGTTGGAAGGGCTTTGTCAAGCTTTGCGTATTTCTTGTTCGTAAAGGCAATCGATTTTGGATTGAAATTTGACTTAATTTTGAGGGCTGCCTGAAAGTTTTTATATTAACCACTTTGTTTTGCTGTTTCTTTCGCACGAATTTGTGATTTTCGACAGTCGCGTTGATTTTTCTTGTTTTTTTTTTTAATTTTTAATTATATTCGGTCATGTTAAGTCGTATATAACTTTACCCTGGCGGTCCATTGGTTAGAAGACAACCTCCACTGAGATCATGTTTGGTTGTTGGAAGATGGTCGTGTATATCATATATGTATCTCATCCTGGTTATTATGCCACCAATATGCGTTCTTTATTCACGTGAATGCGGTCTGTACGTTTATGTTTAAAAGACGTCATTAAATCTCAGTGGAAAGAAGACATTTACTAGGCACACGTGGTTAACGCCGCTTTAGTCCAGGGCTGGGGACCTCGAGTGCCGATTGTGGGAAACTATTCAGTTTTGCAGCGCTGGGATATGTGTACGAGCTGCGCTTGCTTCGAAACCCGGTCAGTGCTACTTAAGTCATTTCGTGAAGCGCAGATGTGAAGTGATGTAATTCTGGTGATGTATTTGGTTTTTCTGGATATTGGATGGTCACGATTTTGAGGATGAGGGGAAATATATTGAGGATAATTTTGATTGCGACTGAAGTTATTTTGTTATAGCTAATTTTTAGTGATGGAGTTTATTTTCTATGATGATGATCATTATGAAATTTTAGTTATAGAATTACGTGGAAGAAGTGGCTGTTGGCTTTTTCTGGCGTTTTATTACTATATTGTATATCATAAATTTGAAAGTAAATCTGATTGGCCATTAGCTTTAAATAGAGATGCTTTCATGGGCATACATATATTTAATGTGTTAAGGGCTTTCAGTTAAGTTTGTCGAATTTTCATTTAAATATCGTCGTCATTTTTTTGATAAAAAACTTGCCCTTCAATAGCATGGCTGGTTCATAAGAAATATGCGAAGGGTTTGTCTTACATAGATCCATACCCTGGTAAGTGAAATTATATCGCTACTCAATTTGCCTATTTTTATCAGAGCCTACGCCCACTAGGAAGCTCTATGGATAGAAACGCTAATTGTCTTTGTCCGCTACAACGTTGACTTTTCGTCAATGTTCTTATTTTCTTTATTGTGAAATCAATCGATGTGTGATTGATTTCTCAATCTCTGTTTTGAACCAAGGAGTCACAATAGCGTTTCTGTAATTCGATTGATTCAGTTTGTTCTAGTTTTGTATCGAAATATTCTTTGCTTCGGAGATTATTTGATTGGATTGATGCAGAAGATGTCATCCTAGAAAAAACACTGCACTTGTAGCTGTCTGGATGTCCGGGTCTGTGCATGCATCGTTCACCGGCCGCGGCTCTCAGATGCTATAGTCATTCATGATCGGTGCCTCTACTATTTGGGCTTTTGGTGATAGATTTCGTGATACGCACTGCAGAGAGTGAATCATAGCGCCGTCACTAGGCGAAAAATTGAAAGTCATGAATCTTGCGAGAGCTTAGATGTACATGATGTGAGCTATTCTTTTTAAAAGTTCTTGCTAAAATTATCCATCGATGAACGAGAGCGCCTTCGACTTGACGCGTTGTAAGCTGTTGAATATATAAAAGTTATTTCTCATGGGTTGGCCATCTATACAAGTGGATCGTCTTCCTCCTGTTGCTTGATGCTCCTAGTTGTTGTTCTCCATGGTGTTCCTGGTGTTTTTCTTCACAGGGTTCATGAAGTTTTTTGAACACGTTCGAAACGTTTCAGTTGATGCAATCTCATCTGTAAGTCTTTCCCGCACGGATAGAAGTTATGTGATGAGTCAGCGTGTTTTCTATTGTTCTTGGCGAAGTGTGCAGTGTGTTTGTGCAGTTCCTATTTTACAGTTTCTTCTCGGGGATCAACGCACAGGTTGCTCCTGTCGTAGGAACGGGTGCAGATGTCCAGGCTGTGCATTCCTGGTTTCTAAGTTGCTCAACAGGATCTGCGCACTTCTGCTGCTGGGAAGAGTATGCCTATCGAGGCGGAAGGATTCCGATTATTAGCACTTGTAAGGTAAATATATTTATAATCATGTGAAACAGACCCAGGGTAATGGGTGGTGACTTTACGACTGCGTTTGCCTTTTGCTTCTTACCAGGCGAGGAATGATTGTCCCATTTCCTGTATTACATGGCCAGCGACATCTTGCTTCTCTGATGTTGTAATTCTGTGAATTTTTTTTTTAAGTACGGGCTTTAGATTGGTTCCATGTAGATATGTGAGATAATTTCTAGGTTCTATAAATGGCTTGAATTGCACTTCCTGAATGTACTTAATTAAACGTATTGTGAAAGAATCGAACATATTGGAAGTGCCATGGCTGGAGTTACAAGATACCTGCACGCGTTTCCGTTCATAAATTGGATTTAGTTGCGGCTGATTGTGTGTTTGTTCATACTTATTATGTGGGACGTTTTGGATGTAGCTGAAGCTGATGAGATGACTGATCGACGATGGTAACGAGTGGAAGAAGAATAGAGTTAAGAATACTCGCTGGCCGCATAAGGTATTTAGGGCGAAATAAGGCGAAATTTTGTGAAAGTATGGCATGGTTGCTGCCATTGTTTTGGGTTCCTCAGATTCATCATGCAATGTGATTTTCTTTTGCATGTTAAAGGTTTTCTTTATGCAAAGCAATCATTTTTCATGATGTAGGCTCTCTCTCTCCTTCAACGTCATCTTCGACAGCGGGGAGATAGTGTTTGCTGTTATTGATATCACCAATTGCTCCATAGATTTTTCTCTTGTTTGTTTGCGATTGGAACATGTAAATACATGATTGAAGAACATGTAACAGCATGATTGTAGAACTTGTTTAAGCGTAATTGTAGAACGTGTGCAGACATGAATGTATAACATGTAAATGCGTCATTGTGGACATGTGAAGGCGTGATTGTTGGATATGCGAAGAAATAATTGCAGAACCCGTAAAGGGATGATTGTTGAATATTTAAAGTCATGATTGTGGAACATGTGAAGGCATCATTGGAGAACATGTTAAGGCATGACTGAAATGCCATTTTTGCTAATCTTTATTTGAATGCACTGGCTAATTTTTGAGAAGTTAAGTTGCTATTCATTACTTACTCTTGTATTGTCATCGCCAGGTTGTTCAATCATTCAACTACAGTGCTGTCGGCTTGATGGAGGGCTTCGAACACACTGTCTGGCTTTGTGAACTGATATTCGTCGACTATATGCGTCATGGTTTGACGATGTCCACACTAGCACAAGTCCGATTGTGCCTTGCCCCAACAATTCGGGCTGGCTCGGTAGGTGGCTTGGCCTTTCTGTGACCGGCTATGGAGTGACCAGGATTTCGTGGAAAGTGGAACGCAGGCTAGAAGATGGTAGGGTCTGCCACTAGGAACTGTTTTTAATTTATGCGTTTGTGCATTGCTTGAGACTTTTAAGAATCATTTCAGATTTCCTTGGTACGACATAAGTTGCTTTGACGTCAATAGTTAATAACTGGATTCGAGTTTTTTCATCCTAGCAGTTGTCATTCTTTTTTTTTTTTTTTTGCTTTCGGAATGTGCTCTCGTATTTAAGCAAGTGTAAATTGGTAAATATCTGGTGGGTTTTAAGTGTGTTATGAGGCTGTTGTGACTTGTGAAGCTTCCACTAATCTTTTAGTACTTGACCTGGTTTCGTTGGCTTTCCTATTTGCCAAGCTCTTTTGTCTAAAGGATTATTAAGATAGTGTAATTATAATGCTGCATAGTGGTAGTCCTTATATTGATGCTGGCTGATAGGTATGGTCTCTTTGCTACTTCGGTTTGAGTAGATATTCGCCCCTGTTTGATGTTGCACCTCAAAGTTACGCATCACGTGTTGCAGATATTTCATTTTACCGGACCTATGAATTCTAGCTTATTTGTTTACGGTTTATTATTTCGATGCTGACAAGCTATTTAGCTAGCAAAATTACATTTTGCTGTTTTTCAATCAATGCATCTGGCTGTCGGCATTCGAGAGCAAGTCCAGTCCTCATTGGCTGACTGCCATTCTTCATCGTTTGTCGCCGGTCACCTGCACCGATTGGACGATGGTTTAGATGCAACCGGTTTCTAATGCTTCGTATTCTTTGCAATCTTTTGATACACCGTGGCCACACATTCTGCAATACATTCATGCAGATATTGCTATAAGATGCCTTTGTCTTTTACCCACAGGGTAAATAGAATGGGTGTGTTACAGAAGGAATGCATTCTCGTCCCAAATACCTTCCATGATTTTATGTCATACATGCAAGGTTTTTGGTGATTTATAAGGGTATTTATGATAGTCATGAATCTTGTGAATTCTATGCTGAGGATAAAGAACGTGCGTCTTCATGTCATCCACTGCTAAACTTACTGCTTCATCACGAGTATGCGATGAATCGCCGATTCAGCCCAGAGTCCAATGAATTTCCAGGCGCTGCAGGTCTTGGTGTACGCTGTGCTTTTGTTATTCGGGTATTGCGCGCTATTCGTATGAGAGCGAAACGTACCGATAAGATCACGTCTGTCGTTATGATGAGTTGTAAGAATGATTTTAGTGTTTGTCTAATTGCAGTCTTGGTTTATTTTTGGTTTACTGAATATTCAGATTTATTTTCGCCTCATCTGATCTTTTCTACAAAAAAATGATTCTACTTAGCTAGGCGTACCTGTAAAATTGTGCTTAGGGTTTCTCACATGGGTGTTAAGTATAATTTCTGTTGTGCAGACTTGAGTTAGCGGCATCGGATGCCGAGCGCATTGGTGCGGTTCTTCGTCTTTGGTCACCTCGTGCCTCAATTGGGCGATGGCTTCTGCGGCTTCGCTTTTAGACTGCCCCATGTGCTATGCCGAGCACGATGAAGGAAAGACATGCCCTAGCATGCTGAGCTGTGGTCACACGCTCTGCAGCGAATGCATGATGTTTTTCTTAAAAGATGGCGTCATCGTTTGCCCACTGGATGAGAAGCATGGAGATGTTTTAGAAGGGTGCATGCGCTTCCCAAAAGCTCTTCATCGCTCGATGTCGTGCAGGAGAAATCTTTGGAGATGGATATTGGTAAGCATGCTCTTTGTGAAGTTTGTAATGAAGTTGAACATGTCGCGGAAAGGTTTTGTCGGGATTGCGAGCAAGCCATGTGTCTGGCGATGGCTGAGGCCCATACTAGAATGAGAATTTCCAAGCTTCACGCGCTTGTTCTGATCAGTCAACTAGATAAGACTGTTGCGGTCGCATCTGCCTGGTGCTCGGAACACAATGAGCCCTACCGATATTTTGACTGTGACTGCAAACGTGTCATCTGCAGGGATTGCTTTGCTTTGGGTCATTCTATGCGTAAATGTTTGTCACTTGAGGCAGCCGCGGCTGAATTAAGCCCAGAGGTGGTTTCTTTGTTCGAGGAAGCGCGAACAAGAGCTGATAAAATAAAGATCACAAAGGAGCGGATTTGTGCTGTGCTTCGTCGATTGGAGCTGAATTATCACAAGACAAGTGCGAAGGTTGAAAAGTGCTTTGAGGAGGTTCGTAAATTTGGATTGTGTTGCCACTGCGGTGTCGTTTTCATAACTTTTATAAATTGTCTTTTTGTCGGTTTTAGTAGTTGCGGTTTATGTGGACGTTGTAACTTCACTTTCTGTCGTGACCGTGAGTGTCCTTGAAATAGTAAGGTCTTCAATCATCAAGAGAATAAGTGGTAATAACTAATGAATTTCAGCAGGTTGATTTTGCGTTCAGGGTGTTTTCTGTTGCGACCAGTCCTTGAAGCGAACGATGTGTTGACGATTCTGCCTTGTTTAGGTTTTAAGAAGTCTAGTTTCTCGAAGAGAGGCGCTTCCATTGCAAGTGGAGCAGCGATACAATTACATGTCTGCTGTGTTGTCCGAGCAAATAGATCGACTGGAAGCCTTGCAGGCCGGTCTTTTGAGCTCTGCCGATCAACTCAGCCGTCCTATTTCGTGTGAGAAAACCATTCCGTTGTTATTGTCGTACACAGATATGCGCGTTACTTTCCAGACAAGCAACTTTCAAACCACTGAAGAAGAAGCCGGTGTTGACGACGTTCTCGAGTTTTTCGCAGATTCACAGAGTGTGCTCGGCTTGATGACTGCATTGGGTTGTGTGTTTGATGGCGGGATCAGAGCGGAAAATTTCTGTGCAGAGGGTCCAGGGTTGAAGTATGCCTTCGTCGGTCTTGATGGTATGTTTGCGATCAAGCCGCTGAATAAAGATTTAGCTTCGTGGAAATCTTCGAAGATTCCGTTTGTGGTAGACGTGCAAGTGCAGGACAAAGGGAAAACTCCGGCAAAGGTGGAAGCTCTTGCTGACGGAAGCTATCGCGCTTCTTACTCTGGCGTTAATGACCTATCTGAAAGGATCATATCCATCCTATTAAACGATGTTCATATCACCGGGAGTCCATTCAAGGTTCCTAATTTCTTTGAGATGCTTGAAAACTTAGCAGTAGATGGAAAATTCATATTTAAAGGTACGGACGGAGGTTGTTTATGTGCTGCATGAAGGCGTTTGGAAGGAACTGGTCTGTGGAGGACTCTCGTTCACGTGGTTGTGTGCAATGCAGATATTTCTGGTTTCACAATTTCTTTCCTGGACGAAGAGTCGGAAGCTAGCAAACTAAATTACTTGCCTGGTTGTAATGGCGTGGTTGTGGGTCGTCCAGAGTACACGAAAGACGTTGTGGAATGTTTTGTTGACTTTGGTACTAACTCATGTGGAATTGGAGGGAGTTTTGGAAGTTGGAAGGGCTTTGTCAAGCTTTGCATATTTCTTTTTTATAAAGGCAATCGATTTTGTATTGAAATTTGACTTTGCTTTAATTTTCAGGGTTACCTGAGAGATTTTATATCAGCCTCTTGGTTTTGCGGTCTCTTTGGCGTGAATTTGTGATTTTCACCAATCGCGTTGATTTTTTATGTTTTGTAATTTTTAATTTACTGAGAAACTTTTGATTGTTTTAAAATTGTCCTGTATATCATATATGTATTTCATGCTATTTAATGAGCCACCAATATGCGTTTTTCATTCACGTGATTGCATTCTGTGCGTTTATGTTTAAAAGGCGTCATTAAGTTTGGTTTTTATGGATATTGGATGGTGATGATTTTGAGGATTACGGCAAATATATTGAGGATAATTTTGATTGCGACTTAAGTTATTTTGTTAAAGCTATATTTTAGCGATGGGTTTTATTTTCTATGATGATAATCATTATGAAACTTTGGTTTCAGAATCAAGTGGATGAAGTGGCTTTTGGCTTTTTCTGACGTTTTATTTCCATATTTTATATCATAAATTTGAAAGTAAAACTGATTGGCCATTAGCTTGAGATAGAGATCCTTTCATTTGCATGCTTATGTTTAATAGACAGATCGACAGATGGATATATATTGATTGATATGTAATTGAACACACCAGACGTGTTAAGCTTGATTATGGGTCGCTACCCTCAACCTTTTCTGATTTGACGCAGCTGCAATAGTTGTTAGCATTTTAGCGCGTAGCATATGCTTGCCTGTGTTAAGGTCTTTCTGTAAAATTTGTCGAATTTTCACTTAAATATCGCCGTCATTTTTTTTTCCCTAAAAATCTTGCCCTTTCATTTGTAGCATTGCCTGTTGCTGACCTTTTTAATGGTGCTAGCTGATAGGTTTCACTTATTTATCCTTTTCCTTCTGGTATGTTCTTGTTTGTTCTCTTACATCAGCGATTTTACATCTTCCGCTTCAGTGCCATCTGTGTTTATGGAGCTTGGAGTTTAAGGCAAAATGCGACCTGTACCTTACGCAGACGTTTGTGTTATTTTGATGGACTTGAGTTGTTTTGACAAGTTCTTCTTTATTTTTCCTGCTCGTGATGACTTTCGAATAGTGTATTATTTTAATTATAAGTAACGCTGAATTTGTGTAGTTTGTACCAAAAATTCAGTATGCACTAATTAAGCATGTACTAATTAGCATGTACTAAAAACTAAATATGTAATAATTTATATAAAGCAATTGAATCTGCCGTGCCTCTCTTGTGATGGTAATCTTAACATAAGATTTTGCCAGTATGACAGTAGTTGGTTTCTCGTCTTTTATTGGTTATTGTTGTGGTTGGCAGTTGTTTGCGCTGTCGGAGCACTCTCATTGCTGGTTTCCACATAATGTAAAGTTTTAACCGGGCTGGGCTTTAGGCTGCATATTTTAGAAATGCCTTTTTTTCTGACTGCGAGCCCTAGTTATTATTTTAAATATGGTCATAATTCTTTTTCATCATTTCTTATTTCTTCCTAAGTTTTTTCTTATTTTATGATAATCAGGTATTTTCTATACCGTGCGAGTCCATAAGTAGAATATATCGATAGTGAAGTGGAAAGTGCATGGTCCTTTCAGGCGTCAGATTTAATCTTGAATTTTTCTTCTGCAATTTGTGTGCTTTTTTGGTTGCAACCAGAGACGTATATATTTGTCCCGTGTTCGGTGTGCAAATCCTGTTGAATGTTTTATCGGTCGTTTGTTTCTGGGATCGTTGGTGCGTTTCTTCATCTTCAATGTGTTTGTGCGTCGATTAGAGCATGGCATCTGCATCTCGCGGCTTTGAATGCTCCCTGTGCCTTGAAGAGTACGATGAAGGAAAAACGTGCCCTCGTATGCTGAGGTGTGGTCACACGTTCTGCAGCGGATGCATGCAGAAATTGTTAAAAGATGGCGTCATCGTTTGCCCACTGGATCTGAAGGATGAACGTGTTTCAGAAGGGGTGCAGCGCTTCCCAAAAACTTTTCATTACTCGATGTGATGCACGCAATGTCGCAGAAGGTGGATGGTGCGGGGCCTAGGTATTGTGAAGTTTGTGATGAAGACAAACATTTAGCACAATCATATTGTCGCCAATGCTCCCAAGCCATGTGTCAGTCGATGGCTAAAGGGCATGGTAAAATTACGTTTACCAGAAATCACTCCATTGTATCCGTTACCGAGCTAGAAAAAGCTCCCCCGTTCGCGCCAGCTTTGTGTACGGAACACAATGAACCATACCGATATTTTGACAGTGACTGCAAACGTGTCATCTGTATGGATTGCTTTGCTTTGAGTCATACTACCCATAAATGCTTGTCACTTAAGGCAGCCGCTGCTGAATTAAACCAAGACGTGGTTTCTTTGTGTGAAGAGGCGCGAAGTAGAGCCGAGAAAATAAAGATCTCAAAAGCGCGAATTTCTGATGTACTTCGCCGTTTAAGGCAAAACAATGACGAGTCGAAGACGAGGCTCGATACCTGGTTTCAAGAGGTAAGTCATTCAGTTCTCCGAATTTAGTGCTATAATTAGGATGGCATGAATCTTAATTTCAATCAATTTTCTCTCTTTCCGATTTGTCCGTTAACCATCTTTAGCATAACTTTAAATCTCGTGGGTTAGTCAATCTTATTAGGAAATTTTCGCCTATTTTTTCCTTTACCTATGCTTCGTGGTAATGGTATCATGGCAGGGACTTTTGATGCATCTGTTTGCTTTTGCCTTAGTTATTACGTAATGCTTCGGTTTTTATTTCGATAGTTGATGGTGGTTTTTGATGAATTCGCTGTGCTTTTCAGGTTTCGCGCAAGCTTCTCTCTAGAAAGGAAGAGCTTCTTTCGCAAGTCGGGCTCTGTTATGAGCGCAAGTCTGCTGTGTTGTCGGAGCAAATAGAGCGATTAGACGCTTTGCAGACGTGTCTTTTAAGCTCTGTCGATCGAGTGGTCAATGCGATACGGTGTGAAGACGACATTGCCATCTTATTGTCGTACACAGATATGCGCGTTACTTTCCAGACAAGCAACTCTCGAACAACTGAAGAAGAAGCCGGTGTGGACGACGTTCTGGAGTTTTCCGCAGATTCACAGAGTGTGCTCGGCTTGATCAATGCATTGGGTTTTGTATTTAATTGCGGGATCAGAGCGGAAAATTTCTGTGCAGAGGGTCCAGGATTGAAGTATACGTTCTTTGGTCTTGATGGTATGTTTGCGATCAAGCCGCTCAATAAAGATTTAGCGTCGTGGAAATGTTCGAAGATTCCGTTTGTGGTAGACGTGCAAGTGCAGAACAAAGATACAACTCCGGGAAAGGTGGAAGCTCTTGGTGACGGAAGCTATCGCGCTTCTTACTCTGGTGTTAATGACCTATCTGAAAGGATCATATCCATCCTGTTAAACGAGGTTCATATCAAAGGGAGTCCATTCAAGGTTCCTAGTTTCTTTGAAAAGATGGAAAACTTAGCAGTGGATGGGAAATTCTTGTATAAGTCTTCCATGGACGGATGGAATTCATGGGCTGAATCAAGGCGTTTGGAAGGAACTGGTCTGTGGAAGATTCTTATTTACGTGGATGTGTGCAATGCAAACTTTTCTGGTATCACAATTTCTTTTTTGGACGAACAGACGGCAACGAAAGAGCTTAAGATAGGTTCGTATGGTCAAAATGGCGTGGTTTGGGGTAATCCTACACGCACGAAAGACGTTGTGGAATGTTTTGTTGACTTTGGTACTAACTCATGTGGAATTGGAGGGAGAGTTGAAAGATGGAAGGGCTTTGTCAAGCTTTGCATATTTCTTTTTTATAAAGGCAATCGATTTTGTATTGAAATTTGACTTTGCTTTAATTTTGAGGGTTACCTGAGAATTTTTATATCAGCCTCTTTGTTTTGCTGTTTCTTTGGCACGAATTTGTGATTTTCACCAATCGCGTTGATTTTTCTTATTTTGTAATTTTTAATTCTATTCGGTCTTTTTAAGTCGTTTATAATTTTACCCTGGCTCTCCCTTTCTAAGAAGACGACCTCCACTGAGAAATGTTTGATTTTTTGAAGACGGTCCTGTATATCATATATGTATTTCATGCTGTTTAGTATGTCACCAATATGCGTTCTTCATTCACGTGAATGTGTTCTGTACGTTTATGTTTGAAAGGCGTCATTAAGTCTCAGTCGAAAGAAGAGATTTACTAGGCAGACATGGTTTGCACAGGTTTTGTCCAGAGCTGGGGACTTCGAGTGCCGATTGTGTTAAACTATTCATTTTTGCAGGGCTTGGATGTGTGCAAGCTCCGCTTGCTTCGAAACCCTGTGATTGCTACTTAAATCATTTCGTAAAGCGTAGATGTGAAGTGATGTAAGTCTTGTGAGGTATTTGGTTTGATTTTGAGAATGAGGGGAAAATGTATTGAGGATAATTTTGATTGCGACTGAAGTTATTTTGTTGTAGCTATTTTTTTAGTGATGGATTTTATTTTCTATGATGATGATCATTATGAAGTTTTCGTTTTAGAATCAAGTCGAAGAAGTGGCGGTTGGCTTTTTCTGGCGTTTCATTTCTATATTGTCTATCATAAATTTACAATTAAAACTGATTGGCCATTAGCTTTAGATAGAGATCCTTTCATGGCCATACATATATATAATAGACAGATCGACAGATGGATATTTCATGATTGATAGATAGTTGAACACACAGACGTTTCAAGCTTGATTGTGGGTCGCTACCCGCAACCTTTTCTGATTTTTACGCAGCTACAATAGTTGTTAGCATTTTAGCACGTAGCATGTGCTTGCCTGTGTGAAGGGCTTTCAGTAAAGTCTGTGGAATTGTCACTTGAATATCGTCGTCATTTTATTTCTTAAAAATGTGCCCTTATGTAGCATGGCCTGTTCATAAGAAATATGCGAACTGTTTGTCTTACATAGATCCGGACCTTGATAAGTGAAGTTTTATCGTTATTCAATAAGCTTGTTTTTATCAGAGCCTATGCCTACTAGGAAGCACTATGGATAGAAACGCTAATTGGCTTTGTCCGCTACAACGTCGACTTTTCCTCAATGTTCTTATTTTCTTTATTATGAAAGCAATCGATTTGTGATTGATATCTCCATCTCTGTTATGAACCAAGGAGTCACAAAAGCGATTCGGTAATTCGTTTGATTCAGTTTGTTCTAGTTTTGTATCGAAATTTTCTTTGCTTCGGAGATTATTGGATTGGATTGATGCAGAAGATGTCATCCTAAAACAACACTGCACTAGTAGCTGTCTGGATGTCCGGGGCTGTGCATGCATCGTTCACCGGCCGCGGCTCTCAGATGCTATAGTCATTCATGATCGGTGCCTCCACTATTTGGGCTTTTGGTTATAGATTTTTGTGATACGCAGTGGGAGAGTGAATCATAGCGCCGTCACTAGGCCAAAAATGCAAAGTCCTGATGAAGTCTTGCGTGAGCTAAGATGTACATGATGTGAGGTATTCTTTTTTAAAAGTTCTTGCTAAAATTATCCATCGATGAACGAGAGCGCCTTCGACTTGACGCGTTGTAAGTTGTTGAATATATAAAAGTTATTTCTCATGTATTGGCCATCTGTACGAGTGGATCGTCTTCCTCCTGCTGCTTGATACCCCCGGTGATTGTTCTCCATTCATGGTGTTGCTTTTTTTCACAGGGTTCATGAAGTTTTTTGAACACGTTCAAAACGTTTCAGCTGATGCAATCTCATCTACAAGTCTTTCCCGCACGGATAGGAGTTATGTGATGAGTCAGCGTGTTTTCTATTGTTCTTGGCGAAGTGTGCAGTGTGTTTGTGCAGTTCCTATTTTACAGTTTCTTCTCGGGGATCAACGCACAGGTTGCTCCTGTCGTAGGAACGGGTGCAGATGTCCAGGCTGTGCATTCCTGGTTTCTAAGTTGCTCAACAGGATCTGCGCACTTCTGCTGCTGGGAAGAGTATGCCTATCGAGGCGGAAGGATTCCGATTATTAGCACTTGTAAGGTAAATATATTTATAATCATGTGAAACAGACCCAGGGTAATGGGTGGTGACTTTACGACTGCGTTTGCCTTTTGCTTCTTACCAGGCGAGGAATCATTGTCCCATTTCCTGTATTACATGGCCAGCGACGTCTGGCTTCTCTGATGAGGTAATTCTGTGAATTTTTTTTTTAAATACGGGCTTTAGATTGGTTCCATGTAGAGATATGAGATAATTTCTAGGTTCTATAAATGGCTTGAATTGCACTTTCTGAATGTACGTAATTAAACGTATTGTGATAGAATCGAACATATTGGAAGTGCCATGGCTAGAGTTACAAGATAACTGCACGCGTTTCCGTTCATAAATTGGATTTAGTTGCGGCTGATTGTGTGTTTGTTCATACTTATTATGTGCGACGTTTTGGATGTAGCTGAAGCTGATGAGATGACTGATCGACGATGGTAACGAGTGGAAGAAGAATAGAGTTGTGAATACTTGCTGGCCGCATAACATATTTTGATAAGAGAAATTTTGTGAAAGTATGGCATCGTTGCTGCCATTGTTTTGGGTTCTTCAGATTCATCATGCCATGTGATTTTCTTTTGCATGTTAAAGTTTTCTTTATGCAAAGCAATCATTTGTCATGATGTAGGCTCTCTCTCCTTCAACGGCATCTTCGACAGCGGGGAGATAGTGTTTGCTGTTATTGATATCGCCAATTGCTCCATAGATTTTTCTCTTGTTTGTTTGCGATTGGAACGTGTAAAGACATGATTGAAGAACATGTAACAGCATGATTGTAGAACTTGTTTAAGCGCAATTGTAGAACGTGTGCAGGCATGAATGTATAACATGTAAAGGCGTCATTGTTTGGACATGTGAAGGCGTGATTGTTGGACATGTGAAGAAATAATTGCAGAACCCGTAAAGGGATGATTGTTGAATATGTAAAGTCATGATTGTGGAACATGTGAAGGCATCATTGGAGAACATGTTAAGGCATGACTGAAATGCCATTTGTGCCAATCTTTATTTGAATGCACTGGCAAATTTTTGAGAAGTGGAGTTGCTATTCATTCCTTACGCTTGTATTGTAATTGCCAGGTTGTTCAACCATTCAACTACAGTGCTGACGGCTTGAGGGAGGGCTTCGAACACCCCGTCTTGCTTTGTCAACTGATATTCGTCGACTATATGCGTCATGGTTTGACGCTGTCCACACTGGCAAAGGTCCGTTTATGCCTTGCCCCAACAGTTCAGGCTGGCTCGGTAGGTCACTTGGCCTTTCTGTAACCGGTAAAGGAGTGACCAGGATTTTGTGGAAAGTCAAGCCCAAGCTAGTAGGGAGTTAATTAATTTGCGCATTGTTTGGACTTTAAAGATTCATCTCAGATTGCCTTTGTACGATATAAATTGCTATGATGTCAATAGTTAATAAGTGGATTCGAGTTTTTTCATCCTAGCAGTGGTCATACTTTTTGTTTTGGCTTCGGAATTTTCTCTCGTATTTAAGCAAGTGTAAATCGGTAAATATCTGGTGGGTTTTAAGTATGTTATGATTCTTTTGTGACTGGTGAAGCTTCCACTAATCTTTTAGCACTTGACCTGGTTTCGTTTGCTTTCCTATTTGCCAAGCTCTTTTGTCTAAAGGATTATTAAGATAGTGTAATTATAATGCTGCATAGTGGTAGTCCTTATATTGATGCTGGCTGATAGGTATGGTCTCTTTGCTACTTCGGTTTGAGTAGATATTCGCCCCTGTTTGATGTTGCACCTCAAAGTTACGCATCACGTGTTGCAGATATTTCATTTTACCGGACCTATGAATTCTAGCTTATTTGTTTACGGTTTATTATTTCGATGCTGACAAGCTATTTAGCTAGCAAAATTACATTTTGCTGTTTTTCAATCAATGCATCTGGCTGTCGGCATTCGAGAGCAAGTCCAGTCCTCATTGGCTGACTGCCATTCTTCATCTCTTGTCGGCGGTCACCTGCATTGAGTGGACGATGGTTTAGATGCAACCGGTTTCTAATGCTTCGTATTCTTTGCAATCTTTTGATGCACCGTGGCCACACATTCTGCAATACATGCATGCAGATATTGCTATAAGATGTCTTCATCTTTTACCCACAGGGTAAACAGGATGGGTGTGTTACAGAAGGAATGTATGCTCGTTCCGAAATACCTGCCATGGGTTTGTGTCATGCAAGCAAGGTTTTTGGTGATTTATAAGAGTATTTATGAGAGTCATGCATCTTGTGAAGTTTATGCTGAGGATAAAAATCTTGCGTCTCCATTTCGTCCACTGCTAAACTTACTGCTTCATCACGAGTACGCTATGAATCGCCGATTCAGCCCGGGGTCTAAATGAATGTTCGTATGAGAGCGAATCGTACTGGTAAGAGCACGTATGGCGTTATGATGAGTTGTAAGAATGATTTTTTGTGCTTGTCTTATTGCAGTCTTGGCGTATTTTTGTTTTGCTGAATATTCAGGTTTATCTTCGCGTCATCTGATCATTTCCACAAAAGAATGATTCTTCTTAGCTAGGCGTACCGGTAGAAATGTGCTTACAGTTTCTCGCATGGATTTTAAGCATAATTTTTGTTGTGCAGACTTGAGTTAGCGGCATCAGATGCCGAGCGCATTGGTGCGGGTCTTCGTCTTTGGTCATCTCGTGCCTCCAATGGGCGATGGCTTCTGTGGCTTCGCTTTTTAAACTGCCCCATGTGCTATACCGAGTATGATGAAGTAAAGACATGCCCTAGCATGCTGAACTGTGGTCACACGCTCTGCAGCGAATGCATGATGTTTTACTTAAAAGATGGCGTCATCGTTTGCCCACTGGATGAGAAGCATGGACAAGTTTCAGAAAGAGTGCATGCGCTTCCCAAAAGCTTTTCATCGCTCGATGTCATGCAGGAGAAATCTTTGAAGATGGATATTGAGAAGCATGTCCTTTGTGAAGTTTGAAGTGAAGTTGAACCTTTCGCGGAAAGGTTTTGTCGGGATTGCGAGCAAGCCATGTGTCTGGCGATGGCTGAGGCCCATACTAGAATGAGAATTTCCAAGCACCACTCGCTTGTTCCGATCAGTCAACTATATGAGACTGTTGCGGTCGCATCTGCCTGGTGCTCGGAACACAATGAGCCCTATCGATATCTCGACTGTGACTGCAAACGTGTCATCTGCAGGGATTGCTTTGCTTTGGGTCATTCTATGCATAAATGCTTGTCACTTGAGGCAGCCGCTGCTGAATTAAGCCAAGACGTGGTTTCTTTGTTCGAGGAAGCGCGAACAAGAGCTGATAAAATAAAGATCACAAAGGAGCGGATTTCTGCTGTGCTTCGTCGATTGGAGCTGAATTATCACAAGACAAGTGCGAAGGTTGAAAAGGGCTATGAGGAGGTTCGTAAATTTGGCTTGTGTTGCCGCTGCGGTGTCGTTTTCATAACTTTTATAAATTCTCTTTTTGTCGGTTTTAGTAGTTGCGGTTTATGTGGACGTTCTAACTTCACTTCCTGTCGTGACCATGAGTGTCCTTGAAATAGTAAGGTCTTCATCATCAAGAGAATAAGTTGTAATAACTAATGAATTTCAGCAGGTTGACTTACCGTTCATGGTGTTTTCTGTTGCGGCAAGTCTTTGAAGCGAACGATGTGTTGACGATTCTGCCTTGTTTAGGTTTCAAGAAGTCTAGTTTCTCGAAAGGAGGCGCTTCTATAGCAAGCTGAGCAGCGATACAATTACAAGTCTGCTGTGTTGTCCGAGCAAATTGATCGACTGGAAGCCTTGCAGGCCTGTCTTTTGAGCTCTGCCGGTCAACTCAGCTGTGCAATTTCGTGTGAGAAAACGATTCCGTTGTTATTGTCGTACACAGATATGCGCGTTACTTTCCAGAGAAGCAACTCTCAAACCACTGAAGAAGAACCCGGTGTGGACGACGTTCTCGAGTTTTCCGCAGATTCACAGAGTGTGCTCGGCTTGATCAATTCATTGGGTTGTGTGTTTGATTGCGGGATCAGAGCGGAAAATTTCTGTGCAGAGGTTCCAGGGTTGAAGTATGCCTTCGTCGGTCTTGATGGTATGTTTGCGATCAAGCCGCTCAATAAAGACTTAGCTTCGTGGAAATCTTCGAAGATTCCGTTTGTGGTAGACGTACAAGTTCTGGACAAAGGGACAGCTCCTGCAAAGGTGGAAGCTCTTGGTGACGGAAGCTATCGCGCTTCTTACTCTGGCGTCAATGACCTAACTGAAAGGATCATATCCATTCTATTAAACGAGGTTCATATCAACGGGAGTCCGTTCAGGGTTCCTAGTTTTTTTGAAAAGATAGAAAACTTAGCAGTGGATGGGAAGTTCCTCTATAAGTCGTCCCCAGATGGATGCATTTGTAGGGCTGAATCAAGGTGTTTGGAAGGAACTGGTCTGTGGAAGATTCTCGTTCATGCTGACGTAGGTATGGCGGACCAATCTGGATTAAGGATTTGTTTCCGCGATGTGCGAACTTTAGTGTCAGGATTCACCTCGCATTCCATAGTGGTTGGCGGCCAGCTTGAGCGTGGTGAAGGTGTTCTGGAATGTTTTGTTGACTTTGATAATAGTTCATGTGGAGTTGGTGGGAAGATCGGGGTTTGGCATGGCTTTGTGAAGATTTTCGTAACTCTTTCTCATAAGGACACTCGATTTTGGATTGATTCGGATTGACTCTTGTTTTCATGTACGGGACTCCCTGGAGTTTTGATAATGGCTTTTTTGCCTTTCCTTAGAGGTTTATTTTGACAGTAGCTCAGCGCGGTTTTGGCCCTTAATTGTAATATATTTTAGGACGGGCTGGTACATTTTTTATAGCATAAGTTTATCTTTTCGCATCAACTTTTTAATTTGAATATATATTCTACCTGACTGTCAATAGCATGATACAATTTGACTATACAATCAAACATGGCGAAAGTTGCTCACCAATTTTGGAAGTATTTTCGTGCTAATTTGGTTCTAATTATCATGCCATGGAGGTACTTGAATGTGTTTTTGTTTTACATAGTGTGCAGCGTGTTTTACATAGTGATCAAAGATCGGGACTCTTGGCACGTTGTACACGACGTGGAGGTTTAGAAGGCGAACTTGGGTTTCATTTCAAGACCTGGGCTATTTAAGTGCCAAACATAGGAAATATAGTTTTGTGGTGCTGGCCTGTGTGGACGCACTGCTCTCGCTTCAAAATCCTGGCATGTTTCTCAAATCATTTTTTTTTTCGATCATAGATGTGGAATGGGTGGGATTGTGGTCTGCTGGTAAGTTTTCGTTAGCTTTTGCAATTTTTTTTTTCTTTCTAGTCCGAATATGTAGGATGACAGAAAATTTTAGGTGGAAATTCCTTCAACGTGGATGTTTAAGTTTGTCAGCTTTGATGTGCTCGTCCTTGATTTAAATGACGTGACGTGAGTCGTTATAATGTATGCAATTTATGGTGTTCCGTGGTTTTATCTCATCCTCTGTGATGAAATAGTAAAAAATATTTTTGTGCGAACAAAGCTCGTCTGGAAATCTATATTTTTCGTGTACGTCTTATCGGTTTTATGATGATTAAATACTATATAATACTGTATTAATACTATATATAATATTGCATGATTGCTACTCGCGAATATGTGGAGTAGTTCAACGTTTGCACAAGAATGCGCTCGATTTTCTTTAATTCAGAACTGTCGATGCTTTTTCCACCATGATCGCTAACCAATCCTCAAAATTAATTAGCGTTTCATGATTTGCGCAAACGAAAAATTTTGAAACATCTCCAATTGAAATAAAGCGACATCAGCATTTTAACGTGGATCGCTTTTGCCTGATCATTAAGGTTTCTTTAACAAACAGCGAGACACAATACCTTGACATTGCTACAGTACAGATTTGTATGAATCAATAACAACAATAACAACAAACGCAGGAGCGAGATTTATTTTTCTCAGAGATTCGATTTACAAGAAGATAAAGAAAATAACAAGTGAATTCGAGGCGAAAATAATGAATTAAGGTATGTACTAAAGACAGCTGCAACCCTCTATAGCGTCAGAACTAGTCGGGTTTAGAATGCGACCAAAATCTGAGTTCGCGTTTATACAGCAGACAAAT
Source organism: Craspedacusta sowerbii (assembly GCA_003687565.2). NCBI lineage: Eukaryota > Metazoa > Cnidaria > Hydrozoa > Limnomedusae > Olindiidae > Craspedacusta > Craspedacusta sowerbii. The sequence goes on along the minus strand of QQSS02171060.1, from coordinate 9,599 downwards.
TGGAGCACACACCTTAGTGCTAATGCAAGTTTATTGTCTCAAACTGATGCAATTGTTAACATCAGTTCTAATGTGTCCTCCGTTTCGACATCATCAAGCTTTGAAGGGTATGAATATATGAATATGTCATAACATAACTTCATTGAAGGATGACATGGTCAACATGTCACTGTTCAGCCTGGAGTTAACTCAAACCAGGGAGAATTGGAACGAAAAGGTCGAGCAAAAATTTAAAATTCACGTGCTTAGCAAGTCCTGTAAGATTTTTGAACTGTGTATTCGCTTCAAAGCTTTTGACTAAATGCCTGGTCCTCTATCCTACATAAAATTCCGTAAATCTTTACAATATCGTCCGAATACTACATTAGAAATAAACCGTTCCTTTTTTTTTTTCATATCGACTTTCGTGTTGTACAGAAGACGTCAACCAGGAAAAAGGCGCTGCACACTGACCTTTTTCGTAGTTCTTTGAAAACCCGTCGGCAGAGTTGCGTGGTACGGCAGCAACGACAATACTTCTTTTTTAAGCTTCCGTCGAATGAGGTTGATTTTTAAGCTTAACGTCTGAATGAGGTTGACTGTTTCCTAGGTGAAAAGCTATACCAATGATTGTATCTCACCGGCCTTAGCACGTACTCTTTTGACAGGCGGCTTGTTTGTTGAAGATTCTTATATCATGGAGTGGGGGATAAACTTTGTCCAAGTTGTTTCATCTTCCTCAGAAAATGTGATGTTTTAACGATATATGTTTCGGAATTCAAAAAACATTCAAGGTTAGAAGTCACCTAAAAAATCATAAAACAGTCATAAAACAATTGTTTGTTTTTTGCACTGAAAAATGTGCTTGATATTCTTAGCATTAACCGCGACAATAGCGACTAAAAAGAATTGGGATGCGGAACCTTGGAAACTTCGTTCTTCTCCATGGTGATGAAAGGAGTGAACGACGCAAAAGACTACATTATAGCTCCCTGACTACCGCAATGACATCGTTCGACTAGTAGTTTCAAGTGCGTCGAACGAACATAGGCTGAGAGAATGACATAGTCGAGCTCACTATGTTCGTTGGACCAAATACCAGTTACTGCGTTGTCCGTACCTGCGCACTTACATAAGAAGCAAAGAACCAATCCAAAACCTTGGAGAACGGAAATTCGACCAATCACTCCCTGCCGGTCTGCCTGAAAATTATAACGTCCCTTGCAAGGACCAGTTTGGATTCAAAGAGCGACTTGCTCAAAAAGTTTTTTTTCAGGGTTGAACAGCACATCTGAATTTTTGTAGGTCATGCCGATTTGAGACATCATTAATCATACACATTCTAAAGAGCGTTCTTGTGACTCACCTAGACTTTCTAAAGGAAGTGCGTCACAGCTTAGCCAAAATGTGCATCTATAATATAATTTAATAGAATGCCATATAAAATAGTATTTATTAATATGATATCAGAAATATAATATGATTTACCATGATACAATATATTATGTTATAGAATATATTTCAATGTGATGTAACATAATGCAACATAAGTAAAATGTTTGCTCGTAAAATGTAACTGAGACAAGCCTATTAAAACTGACCAATACAGTAGGTAAGTCGTCTTCTCTTAACCTGATGACAAGAATGATATATCCAACAATATTGGTCTTAAACACATGCTTGGTACATCTGCAATACAAGTCGATATTCAAAGTGCATCTGCAGGCCTTGAAAACCTTTTATGGACTGAGACGTCGATACGACGTAGCTCATCATGGGCGATTCGTTTTCCTGTGGGCGAAGAGGCCTATTCTCGATCCACACAACCGGCTGCCAACATTGCACTTAAACTCCACAGGTGCTGCGGGTGCGAGATGAAACTTGCGTCGATGTCGTTTTTCTTGCAGATTCTGGACTCGTCTGGACTCAAAGCTTTCGACTGCTTTTCTACATTCAGTCCGCCAACCATCTCTGTCCATTGCACGATCCTCCTAATCAGCTGTTGGAATGTTGCAAGCTTTTAGATTCGCCTTCAGATTTGTCTTTGTAACGCTTGTACTGCCCACCACAGGAGCGAGTGCCATGAGCAAGCTGGCCGTAGAAGACTTGCTTTGGAATGCGAATCATCCATACGGATAACGTGACCGGTCCATCGCAGCTGGAGGCCATCAGAATTGCTTCAATGCCACTGAATTTGCAGCGTTGTAGAACGGACGTGTTTGGCACTTTATCTTGCCATTTGATGCTGGCAAATTTCTGAGACATCGTAGGTGGAATTGGTCTAGCTTGACAATGTGCCGACGATAGAGGGTCCAGGACTCACATCCATACAAGAGTGTGGTAAGCACCACTGCCTTGTACCCAGCAAACTTTGTCTCTAGTTTAATGCCTTGGTCGCTCCACAGTCGCTTTCTAAGCCTACCGTATGCGGCACTGGCTTTGGCTAGGCGAGCGCTAATGTCATCATCGATGCTTGCGTCTGCAGACAAAATGGTGCTGAGTAGCAGAACTTGTCAACCACTATGAGTGTTTCATCACCTGCCTTGATGACCGGCGTTGTGTACGTGTGCCCGTTCGATGGCTGAAACGGAACTTCAGTTGTTTTCAGACTAATCGTCAGTCCAAACCTACGATCCGCACGAGCGAAATGGTCAAGTCGCTGTTGGACACCGAGCTGTGAGTGCCCCATGAGCGCACAGTCATCAGCAAAAAGCAGGCACGTACCACGGCTAAGAATACCTTGGTGCGAGCTTGAGGTCTGCGTAGATTGAACACGCTACCGTCAGTTCGGAACTGAATTGGAACTCCAAGGCAATCCTAACGCCACTAGAAAAGAAGACACTAAACGACAATAGGGCAAGCGCACAGCCTTGTTTTGCTCCATGAGTAACTCGGAATGGGGCTGATGTTTCACCATTGTCAAGAACCCAAACCAACATTCCTTCGTGAAAGGAGCGCATAATCTTCACGAATTTCCGTGGGCAGCCAATCTTCCTCAGAATCTTCCAAAGTCCCTCCCTGTGCACCGAGTCGAAGGCTTTAGTAAGGTGTACGAAAATCATGTTGTAGATTCTGACGCTGCTCTACGGTAGATCTCTGGTGGAATCGAATCGGCACCAGGGGACTTATCAGATGACATCTGCATGACGGCACGAAGCACTTCCTCTACGGCTGGTGGCCGATCCAGCTGGTCTACGTCAGTCCATTGAGGAATCTTACTATCGTCCAAGAACTCTAGACCACGCTCTGTTGTCACGCCAGACTGGAGCACTAAAGTCGCCAAGAATTTAGAGCATAGGCTTGTAAGAAACGACAGAGATTGCATTATTTAAAAGTTGGTAAAACGCTCCTTTTTTCTCTTCAGGTGCATCGAGAGTTGGAGCGTAAGCACTAATAAATGCAGCCAAGCGACCATGGGCAAGCTTTAGTTTTGCGGTCATAAGTTGAGGGCTGATCCCTTTTGGACGTCCCTCCAGCAGGGGATCAAGGAGTTCCTGATTGTGAAGCCGACTCCAGCGTGACGCGGTTTACCTTGCCTATCCGATTTGTAATTGCATGCTCTATGTAGCATTGTTTTAAGTAAGCATTTCTTGTATTTCACGTCTACAAAGCTGTTAAAGTGGAGCAAAAGCCCAGTGTCTGTAGGCCTATGGTGAGTACTGAAACATAAGCGACCATTTTCAATGGAGACGGTCATACCACAAAAAGGAACAGCGTTCTTTCTGCAATTTTCATGCTCACTTTCAAGGATTTATGGCAGTTGTTGAGGAATGCACAAACCTTATTGGCTTCGTCGATGCTAGGCATGATCGTCAATGTATCATCCACATAACGCCAGTAAAAGGAAGGAAGATATTTTTCGGCGACCAGCCTTTCTTCTATTGATCTCATAAAGGCATTAACTATCAGTGGGCCAAGAGGTGATCCCATTGAAACACCATCGAACTGTTCATTGGCCATCGAGAATAAAGAGTTGATTTTTTTGTAGAGAGCAGGAGTAGCTCTCAAAGGTCTCTTTCTCAATCTTGACGTGGTATGTTGCGTTGAACCAGTCGTTGGTAAATACCTTATCAAGGATATATTGAATGGTTTCTTCAAGCAGGACATTGGTAAATAAGGCCGTGACATCATATGAGACAAGAATACTGCCACCTTCAACAGATCTGGTGCTAAGCTTCTCTTCAGCAAACTTTGCGATATCAGCTATAGCAAACTGGCTCATGGCGAGAGGCTTGAGGAGTTCATCCCGTAGCTTTGCCAAGTTGTACTTGTACGTGCCACTTGCTGACAAAACTGGTCTCAGCATAACTTGTCCTTATGTGTCTTTGGTAGGCCGTATGCGCTAGTTTTCCCTATTAAAGTCTTTTCGACAAGGATTCTGCTACTGTTTCTATCTATTTTCTGGGCCTGTGTAAATTAATGACCGAAAGAGCTTCGCGCTGCCGTAGTGTTTTTCGTTCTTTCTCTCCTCATCTTACTCTACCTATTTATTTACAAACCCGTGTACACTTTTTCACAACGTTTCAATAAGAATTGTCCTGTCCAGCGACGCTTAACTCGCGTACAGGCATTCCAGATAACGTAGGGCATAGTAGACATAGTAGACGTAGGGCATAGTTGATATAGTAGACGTAGGGCATAGTTGACATAGTAGATGTAGGGCATAGTTGATATAGTAGACGTAGGGCATAGTTGACATAGTAGATGTAGGGCATAGTTGACATAGTAGACGTAGGGCATAGTTGACATAGGTGACGTAGGGCATAGTTGACATAGTAGATGTAGAGCATAGTTGACATAGTAGACGTAGGGCATAGTTGACATAGTAGACGTAGGGCATAGTTGACATAGTAGACGTAGGGCATAGTTGACATAGTAGACGTAGGGCATACTAACAATAAAAACAACAACAACAACAACAACAACAACAATAATATTTATGTCTCTCTAGAAACGTACAGTACAGGACAAACCTCCAGCGTTCGAACGGAATAAATATAATACTTGAGCGAGTGTACTTGCGTGTCAAAATGAAAGGCAATACATTCCAAACTTAACGTTACTTGGAGAAGGGGGCATCCTGCATAGCCGTAGCTAATCGGATCTCGGATGTCACCTTGGTATAAGCACCAACTTTTCAGGATAAAAGGTGCTGTTGACTATAAGTACTTAATTACCGAAAGAACGAGAAGGAAGAAGAAAAAAAGATACAGCAATGAAAAGAACCGAAGAAACAAGTACCTCCTAAAATACTTTGAATCCTACTAAGAATCAAATACCTAATCATTAATGTAATCATTGGGACCTTATGAAGTCCTTGCTAACGTTATCTAGTTCGCAGCATTGTTGCTTAGTATACTCGCTATACTCAAAGAAATGACGGCTACCGAGCCATGTGCAATACTCCAGACGCTCGCGCCTTTCGCGCAAAAATAAGAACGTCTTTTAGTCAAGAATATCGGACCGATAGCATAATGCAAACTCGCTCCCTGTAGTAATCTTCTTTATAGAATGCAATGACATCGGCAAATTGAGTGGAAGTCAGAATAAAGCAAGATACTGCAAAAGTAATAAACATCGAATAACCAAGGTAACAAATTTAATCTTTAACTCGCCAACTCGCCAATCTCGTAGCAAACATATCAAATAAACGGAACAGTCATGAAGGTCATCTAATATACAACCGTATCCTCCAAATAACGCGCAAATCAAGTCCAAAAATAAAAAAAATTAATAAAAATAAAAACACACTAAACATATTTTATCAGGACATAGTAGACATCGCGCTTTTGAAGTCAGGATAGCGTATTTAACGTTTGCAGGCTTTGCTTTTCCTTGCCACGTTCTTGGCAATGACGTTGGTGTGCAGGGCGTGTGTATGGCTTCTCACAATCAGATGGACATGTGGAATATCGTGCATGGCATGATGTAGGCCAATTTGGAAAAAGAAGTCGATTTATCCTTCAACTTTTAAAACCCATGGCCACTGATGTTGTATTAATTTACATCTGAACATGTAAAACGGTACATTTGAGAAGATTCTTCATGAAATTGTAACAAACGCTTCTGGAATATTCTCTCCATCCGCAGCATCAACACGATGTTACTCATATGCAGTTACTTAACAGCCACAACTGACTTTACGCAACCTTATAAAATTAAGCTACCTAAAGCGAGTGTCACGAGGAGAGCAGAAATTTGGGAGCCGTAGCGTCCAAAAGTTCAAAAACTGCTTTTGATTGGGCATTTATTTTTTAACGTATTGTATCAGTAATTAATTTTCTCTCTATTTTTGTGAGGCTGTTCGTGTTGTTAACCTTGATCCGGTTCACACAAATGTTAAGCGATTCATACCGCAATCTCCAAATGTTTCAATTATTTATCCCGATCAGCGGGGCTGCCTCCAAGTTTTGAGAAATGTCCAATCATATTACGAAAGATTCAATGACAACCAAATTGGTCATAGCAACAGATGATATTCGTAGACATATCGATAGGAGTTCCATACTGCAGTCTGATCATCTGCGATGTAGCGCAGTCATGCGTCACTGACTGATTGCCGAGATGTGATTCGTCTTGCAGAGACTTAGTAAGTACGTTCAAACGATTTCAATATCTTACTCATTCTACAAGTTTATTTCCAGGCTTCCTGGTTCTGTATGTTTACAATATTATTATGAGTTTGGACGAGAGCGACTTGAGTTTGTCTAAAATATATGTTAAATATATCCGTATTCGGCGAAATAAAATGCAAAATTCTTCTGTCTCGGTTTAACTGAAAAGATTTATGCGTTCACCCGAAGTTAAACTCAATATTATCCAATACCTGTTACGACTGGGAGTTTGAATAGGGAGTTGAGTGAACACAGATGTCATTAGATTTCTCAAACAGCGTCCAATGAAACACAATGTCTTCAATCTTACTGATCTCCCTGTGCTCATCTCAGAAGCAATATTCAAATTGATGATTCATTGCCAAAAAAATACTTACGTTTATAACGCGGCCACCTGGAAATGACAAAGCTGACAAGAAAAGCATCTGACCAGACTCCATATTTAAGTTGAAAAGTAATTAGCCCCATTGAACGCTGGAAAAGTTTTCCTTTTTTTAAGGCTTCCACTCGCCATGGGTCCTGGTTGTAAAATGAATAACACCGCTTATGGAAGTATGATATTGAACTGATCAAATTGTATTTTCTCGCTACAGAAAATAATATATGTAGCATCCAAATTTTAAGTATTTCAGGTAAGAGTATATAAGCCAAGATAGGAAACGACGTTTGACTAATACGTTTTCCAAAGGTACGTAAGAGAATTTATATGCAATTGAATGTTTGAAGACTGTATCTAAGCTACAAAACTATTTTATCCAAGAGCTTCAATGGCCTCTTCGTATACTTACGATTAAAGATTTTCCAATCAATTATGTATTTGTATTCAGCAAACAGACGTCTTATAAAGACGTAATGGCCGAGCGACAGAATCAATAGGGTTCGGCTGATGAACTGACATAATAACATTTATTCAAAATCAGAAAACTGGTGGGTAGATGTATATGCAGAGCTTTTCCCAAAACGCTGTTTTTCTTCAGAGAAAACAGAGTCCTGATCTTCGTCCAAGCTGTTTAATTTGCATGTCAAACTGTCGATAGTGTCAATTGAACGGCTCCTCTAAAAACCTTCTGCTGGTGCTGACTTTTTCCTGAAAATTTTAATGCTTGCCTGCCAATTGCTTTCAGGTAAACAAAAGCCCCTTGCGAAGAACTTAGAATGAACTGGATAATATGCCAAGCTTAATAAATATTAAATAAACTTCAAATTATGCCTTCTGCTTTCTTGCACTGTTTTCCATAAGGCCTGCAAAGCACGATTTCTGTTTTTTTGTTGTTGTTGTTGTTGTTGTTGTTGTCTTCCTGTTGTTTCACTGATTCATAATTATTGCATTTGAAATGGTGCCCTGACGCTAATATTAAGTTTAAGACTTTTATAAGATTTCTATCAAGTTTGACTATAATTTCACAGCCATCGGAAAAGATGTTGGGGGTTAGGGAATCGGGAATGGTTTTATAGGGTATAATAGAACATCCGCCTGGAAACTACATGAGCGCGACATGCGATAAATATTTCTGTAGCATACGTATTCCCATCTAAACTTATCGGAACTTATTTCCCGCAAAAGAATGGCAAAGATTTCTAATAAATTACCAAACTCAACTAGCCAACTTACTAAATTCAACAAACCAAGTGCTGTTGCTTCAAGTTTTCTCCAAAGGAAGGTAGCCAAAAAGAGAGTAACTTTCAAGTAATTAATTATTTACCTTCCACTGGCCCATAGATAACAATACTCGATAGTCGAGTGGCAGACATACTTAAATGTTGGCACATTGCTTTTGCTCCTAAATTCAAATAGTATATAAGTTAGTGGAGTTCGTAGAATCAGTTGAACCATATCTATATCCCAGATGAAAGCTTGGCAACCTGGTTTCAAGCAGCTCAGTTTTACCGGTCGATCATTTCTTTTAGTTGCAAGAAAAGATGAAGATAAAACTCGTGAAGAAATTCTGCATGTAAGATCTTGTGCATTATTTTCGGTTGCCAGGGATAGTAATTAAATTTCACTTTTCACTTTCACTTTTTTTCATGCACAACTTTTGTAAGCCCATGTCGTTAGGCTCATACGCTTTAGTTGATTGTTTGTGGAAATCAGTTTTAATCCAGTTACAGCAGAGATCATTCTATAGAATTCAGACGGGTACATTACGTAAAAATAAGTTAAGCATGAGCTGCTTAAACATGACTAGCGTCAAAATTACTCTTAGGCTGCAGTTGCTGATGATCTTGATGGCAATGGTGTTTACAGAAATACTGAGGTTGCCAGCTTGTTCTAAATTTGATGGAGAATTCTCAGTTAGAGGCGAAGGCAGGGCATTAATAAACAGCCTCTTACTGAGAGTTCAAGGCATATCTTACTTCGAATGCCTGTACAAATGCGTGCGTCATAAAAAGTGCAAGTCGATCAACTATTCGGAGAAAAAGGGCGAATGTGAATTGAATTCAAGAACCTCGAAGGAAACACAGGGAATCCAAGAGGTCCGTTATGGCTGGAGCTTTTATGAAACGCCGCAAGAACCAGTTAAGAATGTAAGTATGATATTACACTTCGAAAAGTCTTGCGTCCTGAAACTTTGACAACTGTTCCCCGAAAATCTGACGAGATGACCTAGAGTTATATGTTGATTAACTATATGTTAAACTTTTTTAAAATCGCGGTGCGCGAAAAGTCCCTTTTATAGTATTTCACACAACCAAGGACTAAACATCATTATCCTTTCATAAGATGCAATCTTTTCTTTGAAACTAGACATGATTCTTAGAGGAAATTTACATGTAAATGAGGCAATATTGCGTGAAACGAGATGTAATTAATTATAGAAGATCAGGATTTGCTTCATGTTTCCTCTTTGAACAACCAGTGTTTTATATGGCAGCAGTAATCATCCTTCACTACAGTAAGGTTAACGCATAGAGGTATTATATACCCTAGAGGCCGCACGAGACCACGTGACCTGTGCCGATCGTAAATTTCGTCCGCCATTTTATGTAGGGCAAACTCTGGCGAAA
>QQSS02170949.1:4122-15307 GCA_003687565.2 Craspedacusta sowerbii | reverse complement strand
CTTCTATGGTTACGCACGAGGCTTCAGTATCTTTTCAATCATTTGAAATGCACTAGCAAAAATGCAGCGAGCTTTAGTTCCACTTACCCTTTTAGGGCTAAGTTTGATGTCAGATTCCACTTGATGCGCGCCGATTTGATTCTGCTAGGTGCTGTGCAAAGATCTTCAATGTTTAGTAGAAGAAATATTAAATTTTGGGATATCATTACATCGGAGAATCGCCGACGATGTTTTGAATGACTTTGCAAGGAATTTAAATTAACTGCTTAGAAAATCATAACTTGCTTCTGAGAGGTTTTGCTTTTATTACTAAGCCCGGTTTTATGTGTTATTCAATTGTTATCAGTGAAAGCATCTCTTCGATATACAGCCGTTTATGCGCCTGTTTCCACCTATTTCATAAAACAAGTAACAATTCAGACCCATCCAAGATTATGCATCCAAGATTTCTACATTGGTTGTAGCCATGCGCGATCAATAACCGATCACGAAAACAAAAACAATCTGTTTCTCTTCTTATATGCCAGCAACTGAAATTTCTAGCAAATTGACACGTAGTGCATAATCCAGAAACTAACAGAAATCGTAATATTTTAATAGCTGGCAAATCTTCCTTATGCGGTTTGTTGGCAACGTAGAAATCAGGCCATTTCAGTATTCACTAAAGTATGTGTGATGGGTCTGTGGGTTTCGTGGAGGAGGCATCGTCTGAATCCAGAGCTAAACTACAAGAGGATGCTAATTTGCATAATCGAATCCACGATTAATGTGACATACAATATACAATACATAGCATAAATGCTTTATTTCGATGATTTCGATTTTCCCCCAAACTGTAAGTTACAACACATGCTTGAACATCCACATTTTCACTAAACTTACCATTTTGAATAACTCACCATATTTTCAATAAATTTACCATATAGAATAACGTGCCAAGACCGAAGGTGGAAATCCATAAATCTCAGGTCATGAGGTGGGCTTAGATTTAGAACAGTTTAAACTATGTTTGCGGTAATCATCAGGTGCTGGTTGACTTGGATAAAGCATTTGCTTTACCAAAGGAAGAAAATGCTTTTTCACTCAGAAAAGTTTAAAAAATAATACCTTAAAACCACAAAGGGCTTAAAATGGCTGTTTTGAACCGGCGGATGCTAGTCATTCGGAGAAAATAAACATATTCTATCTGTGATAAATGACTCTCACAAGAGAACAAAGATATACCTTTGAGACAAAGATTCCAAAGCCACGATCTTTGCCACCACAAATGGAGAAATCAAGGCGAGTCTCCTTGGAAGGCCGTTGCTAAAAACATAGAAGAAATAAGAGAGATGTCATAATTGAGGCAATCCTCAAACTTTCAAATCTAGCTTCAAGCATCTAGAGTGCAGTTAGGTTGTCAGCATTGCTTTACAGGCCCGGCACATCCACAATCGAACGGATGTGCACAAAGCCTTCTGTCGACCAAAATTAAACCTAACTACAAAAGAATAAACTATTCGGCACTGCGGACAAGCCAAAGGCATGCGTCCTATGATAATTACATTTAACGTGAAATATCTCCGCGTACCAAAGTAACTATTCGAGGCTTCGATTTCGCAGAGCAAGCCATGTTCAGAAGACGCAACTGCCCAATCATTTTCTAAATAGAACATCAAACACTTCTTTCATAAACGCAAGGAGAACATCGTTGAGCACGCCGTAGAAGAAAACCAGTTGTACCACAGCTAACGGTACTGCTATAAAACTGAGCTGCCAAAACCAAGTTCTAGACAAACCTCTTGATCCAAACTAACCAGAAAGATACCTAACTCAGAAAGCTTGGTATCACCTCAGACACACACTGATAAAAAACATCTGCTTAATTCACTGTCTTTAGAGGACTGCTATACGTAAGGAAGGAGCTGGACCAGGGGATATTTTCTATGTTCATAAGAAAGCAAAAACAAGGCTTCCGTGCAAAATCCAGACTTATCACAATGAGAGCCGTGAAGATCACAAGAATAACCAACCTTAGCTTCCAAGACGTACTCAAAGCGCTCAAGGCAAGTTTCCATGTACGCATCGCCTTCAAAATCCGCATAATGATTGTTCACCCACAAAAGCATCACCCGTGTAACCTTAGTAAGTACAGCAAACTGGAAATTACTCAGAATCTAATTCAACTTGCACATTCAACACACTCAAGAAAAAAAAACCAGACTACAAGTCTTTCAAGTAAAAACAATATGAATTTTGCTATGCGACTTTCCCTACCTTGTCTTTGAGCTGTGGTCGTTCGAACCATTTCAATAACTTAGAAGCTATATCATGAGGCTTGTTAAAAAATACAACAAAAGTCAGAAGAAAGTCTTCAACATATGTAGGATCAATAACAGAATGGTCCTCCATGAGATGGTCAAGTAGCCGATCAGGAGTACCCTAAAACAAAGAAGAGAGTGACTTCAAAGAACGCAATAAGATTATCACAAAGAAAGAAAGCTGTGATGGCATTCTCCACCTATAACCGGTCAAAACCGGCTTTAAGCCCAAAAGCTCCAGATCCTTAAGACAGTACCCACAATCGTGAAATATTGGCAAATGGCAATCAGCATAGCGAATTATTGCAAACCCTATACACTCTAACAACAATTTAAAAAGAAAGCAGTTAGCATCAAATTTAAAGAAGTCCGCAATGCCAATACCTGAAAGTTTAAACCAATTGAATTTGAAAACGAATTCCACAACACAGACTTGAAGGCAATTCAAAGACAGGAAGCTAACGAGTCAAAAATTCAAATTCTTTCTGCCTGAGTTATGCTGTGACAGATGACTGCGTCCTTCGCCAATGACCAGTTCAGGTCAGCAGTTTCTTGCAGACGTCAATAGCACAGCATGAAAAGTACTGCAACCTCATCCACAAAAAGTTCGTTTCGCGATAGATTGGTCAGCATGGGTGATTGCACTTGGAGAGAAAATTGGATGGCCATAAGGTAATAGGAGGAATACTATCAATAGACGAGGCTGATATAAGGGATGGCGGAAACAGTTTATATGCAGCTGCACTTGTTCCAGGATTGTCTGTGAGAAAGGACACGAGCAATCGGCGAGCAGACTGTTCAGCTCGAGATAGCTCACTCTGGACTTTTGACACAGCAGCTTGGGGATGTAATCGTACAAAATAACCTCTTCATGAAGTCTTCAATACACTTTACTTAAATATTTCTAGAGTTCATTCAGCTGCAAGAGCCATCATTCGAAAGCATCGACTACGTTGATGAATTTGTTAGTAGTCTGTCCAGTGTGTGTTGCTTAAGGGTGGCACTTAACCATGAAGATTCTTCGCCGTGTTTAAATGTGACAGTCCATTCATATTTTGCATCCGTTTCATTTTTGCTGTAACTTATCATAGTCGCTAGCAAAGTTTTCTCTGTTTGGCAAGCAGCTTCGCGCAGTAGTGACCTATGCTGAGACCTTGCAGGTAAACTGTGTCAAATCAGTAGCCGGTAACTCGGAGACAGACCTGACCTATTTGTAGACAATGAGTTCAGGGTTGCCAAACCAACTGAACCACTTATAACAACAAAAACTTTAAATTTAAAAAATTTAATTCACGTGATTAAACCAAACCCCGCACCTTTATGACAACTTGACCTTGACGACTTCCTCCGTCCGTGACTCTATGCTCCGTGACCATGACAACCTCACCTTCCTCCTCAACTTTACGGCAGCTGGCTTCACCTTGCGAGAATATTCGCCAGTAGTCATCTTGCGCAATGCAAACAAACTGAAAGAAAAATCTTAAATTAGAAAAAAAGACCTCAATATACAACTGTCAGTCACTCACCAGTAAAAGCCTTATCATATGGAATAGCACACAGCGAAACTGGCTTCGTTACCGCTAAAACCATGCCATCAAAAACTAACAGCTGGCTGTTCAAAAGCAGGATTACCTGGCAGTCATCAACTCTAGTCCGCATGGTACCTTCGTGGGTCATCACTTTGGGTTCAGTACTGACACCAAAAGCATCCCCGAGATGAAATATGGTCGGCAAGCGGCCATTTTCATAAACAATTTCCACTGATCCGTTCAAAATAACCGACCATGAGTCCATCTATTAAATGAGAAGTGAAAAGAAGAAGTAATAAGACAGGCCTTCATCAAATAACACAAGAACTTTTGCTAGAATATACTAAAATGCTACATAATCATTATAAACCAAAAGAACACCGACTAACAACGACCTGCACTATGCATTTGTAAGGAAGAAAACAAACCTCTTCGCCATGGGACATGACAACAGCACCCGCTAGCTCAACAACTGCAAATACCATGACCTTGCACATCTCTCGCTTTATATTATGCGACAGATTACTGAAGGCCTAAACGTAGGTCACGAGAAAACAATGGGTAAAACCCAGGTATAGACTAATACCACACACAAGTGAACAAGATATAAGATGACAACAATTCAAAAATTCATATAAGCCCTGTCACAAACTTGCTAAGAGACACAAAGAGTTTCAGAAGGAAAGGAAGAGATTAGCTTGCAAAGAAAACCAAACTCACAGGCAGATGCTGCATAAAGTCCATTAAGATATCTGTAAAGGAATACATCAAAGCAAAATTGGTGAAGAAACAGCTCACACTTGAAACATTTCCTGAAGCATCCATAAACCACAAACTTTAAAACACAATCGCTATGCAATTAATGCAAAAAGTAGTTGCATAATAAAATAAACCCTCATTTATACTTGGGCATAAAATCTTTATAATGCTTCTAAAATGCAAACTAAAGGTTCTTACTAATGTCATTTTCGGTACGCTCAGCAGGATCTTTCTCAAGGCAGTCTCTCACAATATCACGGACAGACGCTGACTGGAATGAGACAGGCAATAAAGAATATCTAATAACTATTAAATAACTTGCATGCTGCCTCACAAGGCCCTGTAACACGTAACAGTTTGGGTAAAATAACGAGAGTCTTACAAAAAGTACTTTTCACAAAATCGCACAAAGTATCAAAAGCAGCTAAGAAATAACCTCACGACAAGATTGTTTATCGCAAATGCCAGAGGGAAAAGCCTTATTCAAACTGAATAAATAATTAAAAAGCACGCTTAAGAGTGCAGATGCCTCATTTCCTTGCAAAGGCGTAGAAATAAAAGCTTGAGCGCACCTCACTAAATAGCATAGACGAATCATCTTCGTCATCAGAATCCAGAGAATCAACTAAAAAGAAAGAAAATCCACACTCATACATAAGTTTTAAATAAAAGAGATTCTTTGAGATAGATTCTTTAAATTGTCTATTTGATCTATCCTACAAGATCTCTGGAAATTAAACAATTAAAAACAGCGGGCCTTTAAATCCTAGAACAAATAATAGGAAGCTCATTAAAAGCTTAAAGCATACTCAAGTGAGACAGGGCATGAAACATGCGATATAGAAAATCGATCATAAACATGTTATGACATTTTCATCACTTCTGATATATATATATAAGCACAACAAAATTTTATACCTACACCAGTTGGGAAAAACGAAACTACCTGGGGTTCTTCTACAGATTTCCAATAGGCCACAAAAATCCACTTGATTCAGGGTATTTATTTTCATAACAAAATACAGGAATGCAGTCGACAAAATCAAAATAAACTCCATTTAATATTTTCTAATCAGCAAAAATGGTCACAAGTTTGAAAATAGCCTGAGCCAAAGATCTTTAACATAATATACAGTTTAAAACAAATAAAAAACGGTCAGCTCACCCACAGTTTCCCTAAGACCAGTAAGATCTAAATCAAACTCCTCAATGGATCGTCTATGCTCAGGTTTCAACGGGTAGCCTTTCCTTTGGTGCTCAATACCATCATCTCGGTTAACTTTTTCCAGATATGGCTCAATCTTCGGAACAATCTCATGTCGATCCACCGGAATATACTTGAACTGCAACTTAGATAGAAAGTATTCTCACAGAATAATAACCAGGGAATGACAAATTAGCTAAGAAGTGTTTGCAAAAATAAACAAAAACAAGAATGAAATCGCGCTTTTCATTGTACTATTTCGACAAAGAAACTTCCACAGATTATCCGCAATCCTGGAGATCAAATTAAGAATGTCTTTGCCATGTTCAACCTGATTTGCAAGACTGAAGAACCATTCACTGACTATAGCGGTGTATAGCTCGGAAAGGGCAGAGGCATAAGACAGTAAACTATCACCGCACACTATCTCATCAGTTTAATCAGCTGCGCTGGCGCATACGGATGCAACGGACGTGGACAATAAGCGACCACTTTACTTTACGGTCCTCAGGCAATGGAAAGGGCGGTTTTCCACCAGCTTTACCCCCATCTCTGTTTAACGATTATCACCTCACAGGTCCTTCTATAAAAAATCTAATTATCACTCCCTTCAGCCATCACCTACGGCCTGAAAAGCTTGTGGGGCAGACGCTTCCGAGGTTCCGCAAGATATTCGCCGAACCGCGGCGTGCAGCGGAACGCCATACCTCGAACCAAACTGACTCCATTCGAGCCCACTACCTTAACTCCAAAGTGCATATTTTCAAAACATTCGCAGCAACTGCTAGCTGAAGTTGGTTTCTCCAGGAACTGGAGTTGCAGGAACGTCTGCTGATACCAGATTTACCATATCGCAATTAGGCCAAAACCAATAGCCGCTTCACAAAAAGATCACACAAAATAATATCGAAAACATATTTTAATGTTTAACTCGAAGTTTACGGACTTTGTCCTTTAATGACATATTAAGTAAACAACGAACCTTCTTAAAATTAACCAACATTATGAATAAAGCTACTTACTACTACGAAAAATTTCGACATACCGTTTCTTTTCGTGTTCATTGGATAATATTGCATATAAATTACTTTCAAATCAAACGATGCTAACTCAAACCTAGCTTCAAAATTTCTTATACGATTGAGCATAAAATGATCAAGCAACCTTTACAGATATTTTAGTTCAATAACGTATGACAGCCCGTGAATGATTTAGCACTCAAACTCAACTGCGTGATTGTTAAATTGTTAATAACACCGCAAAAATTTCCTTTGAACGAATATACAGAAAAACAGTCCTACAAAAAGCTTGCTTTTATTTGCAAACTTTAAACATTGAAATTGTTATGTAATATCAGGTCATGTTTTGCGAAAATTGTGAAGTCTTCTATGCCATTGAAAGAATTGCATTTTCAATTCGCAAATTTTAAAAATTAAATTTAAAAAATTGGAAATTTAAACTTAAAAACGAATGAGCAAGTAAATTTTTTACAAATTATTCGCTCAAACGCAAAGACCCTACAGCAAATGAACTTCCGGGTGTCGACCATTTTTTTGCTCGGCCCAGGCTCAAAGCTCTGTGGAGGGGAATCAGACGCGCGTCGGCTATATCAAACGCGTTAGCATAGCCGTTGTTACGTCTAGACTAAAATGCATTGACATAATTTAGTCGCTAACAAACACCATTAGCTGAAGCAAAAACCTGGGCTTCTCAAGTGTTTGGCGTGGCTTCCGTGGCCAGCGCACACTTAATTGGCGCAGAAGAATTAAGGGTACAATAATCAAGCAACCAGCAAAATCTAACCCAATTCCTTCACACGCGTACACAAAAGAATCTTCAACACTATACAATGGCGGTACTTAAATAAATCAGTTAAAATGAAGCTCAAGCGAACAAACCTGCGCTACAGGAGCAATAAATCAATGTTCGTTTAGCACACACCTCATCTCGAGAAAAGTTATGCGGTCTTCCACCAGCAGAAATTTCTTCATCAAGTTGTGCTTGCTCGCCATCATTTGGAATATAAGAAAGTCGCGCGTCCTGTTCAAACAGGCTTGTGGCAGCATAATCAATCTAGTTCGAAAAGAGCATAAATGAATGCTAATTGCGCGCCACTATCCAGGCCCTTACTACTAAACATCCTAATCACCACGAAAGGAGAAAACCGAGATGAGGACCTTAGGCGACTTAATTACGATGCTGAGCAGGGTGACTTTACTGTATCCACCTCTTCAATTCAGCATCATGCGTGTCAAGGTTTTGACCGACTTTGCACAGCTTGAGCGATCAACAGGGAAGCACCATAACTCCCTGTTTCATTAACTTGCGCCCATGTGCCCATGTGCCCATGTGAAACTTTACTTCGCCATATCTGGTCGCAGTTTTCAATAAACACAGGTCAGTGACAGATGCAACGGTATAGATCCTCTTATATCGATCATACGTATACTTATGAAGCACAATCATGCTTATATGCTGGTGTTTGACAAGCTTACTTTCTGTAACTACGTCATACTTGACATACTAAACAAAGAAAAACCTTAGTTCTCCGGGGTTTTTTTCTTCAGACAAATTCGGACTGCTGCATGTCGTCCATTTTATTATATTTCGCTCCTAACTTTATAATGGTGAGATAAATCCAGAGTTCTCCAGCCCAGTAAAATTCCGGCTGGATTTCAACATGAGCGCAGCCGATGATTCAGGTCTTTGCTCTTTAAAAGACTAGTGGTCATGTTTAGTACCATGCTTCTATGCTGAGAAAACTGATTTTTAAAACTGTACGACCGACACTACTTTTGTCAAGTTTAACCGGTTTTGATCCAAGCCGATCGAAAAAATACCTAAAAACACTTAAATGGCAACGAATTACACTAAAGAATTTTGGCACAACGCAAGCTTACGCTTGATTCTTCGTTTATAGCATTTTAAGATACAGCCGTACGTCACATTCCCAGATGCAAAAGATTTCACACCAGAAAACACTGCAGCGAATCGCTGGATTCGGGTCTAGCAGCGTGAAATTGACGAACCGTCTATTATGCTAAACAACCCGAACTTAATTCTACGTGAACACTTACCACAATCATTTCCGACCTCTCTAAGATCAGACAATCCGATTTGCGGTATCCATCCCTAGTAGGCTTACCAAAGCTGAAAGAATAATGTTAAGACCAGACTAAAAAGTAACAGGCAAAAAAACGATACACTCTGAATCGCCACGACAAAGATTGCAACAAGTGCACGATTGAAGAGTTTATCAAAAAACTTCTCACATTAAACCAAAATCAACGGAATCCAATTACTAAGTGCCGGATAAGACAAAAATCTACCTTAAAAACACAAAGGCTACACACTCAAATAAATAGGTCCCCTTCCATATTGTGCTACAAAACCACTGCAGCACCAGGCACATGTTTATGTCGATTTCGTGGATTAAAACATGTAAACCGTAAAAATACATGTAATGACTATGAAATATTGAAAAAAAGACAACCCACCTGCTTCCAGGTAGAAACATGCATCCATCAAGATAAACTGAGCCCGACAGAAGAACGTACCAAGACGTTGCTTTGTCGCCAGCACTTAAACAATAACCAGTCAAGAGTTTCTTGCAAAAACCTGCCATAACCAATAACGGTCAAAACCACAATGTACGTCACATGCCGAATTCGACACATTCCCGCTATAGCTCTTCCCTCCACTAAATTTTACCCGCCAGTTTAGCGTACGCCACCAACTTTACAGCTCTTGCTGGCAGATGTAGACTTTTATATACTATAAAAGCTATTCTAAATTTTCTTTAATTAGATATCTTGCAGACATAACTAAGCCACAACTGCATTCTATGTGCAATACATTAGTTCTGTTGTACAGCCTAACCTGCTAAAGCGGCATATTTTATAATAGCCTATCCATTTTATAGAGATCAAAAACTTTCCTGCAAATCTTGATGAAGGGTAAGAAAAACACACTAAGATTGTTTCCCGGACTCTTCAATGGGCTCCGAACTGCAACCTCTCCAAACGCTAACCATACATTTCCAACATGGAAAAGCGCTAAGGTCTTAACAAGTGTGCAAGTCGATATGCATAATCAACAAGCATAATCCTGGTATATGAGCCACAATAGCAGTTGTTAGGCAGAATAAACGTTACAAAAAAGCAAAAAGCAGCTACGACTCGAGAAACTGGAGAAATAGGATTTAAGTTCAAGCTTAACAATGAACCAGAAACTTTGGAACAAACACATTGCTCCTAACAACGTCATCAAAAAACTAATCCTTCGCCAGAAAACTTAGACGCAATCTAACTCAACCACACTGTTTACCGAAGCTACTGTCAAGTGACCCAAAATCATTCTTTAAAATGAAAAAAAAAAAACGGCAAGCATCTTTGCAGCACTTGCCTTCGTGTTGCAAGGCACTGCTACCTGCATGGTTTTGGTGACACCACTTCATTGATTGACGCTGGGTATTGCACGAAGTTGAAGTCTTGGCGACTTCGGATGATTGGGAAGTTTGTTCGACGAGAAGTTATGAGGTCATTGCGTGCATGTCGGTAGACGAGGCAAAGCAACGAAAGAAGTTCAGATAATCAGATCTTGGCGTGGAAAACATGAGTAATGGAAGGCGCATTCAACTTCGTCAACGTACGGTACCAGGATTTTCTCGGCCGTTCAAAGAGACATTGGATAACAGCTCAGGGTCAAATAATTCCGAAGCTATTGCATAAGGGCGTAGACTTTCGCAAGCTGCTCTGCCCCCAGAAACACCAAGGCGTCATCA
This sequence comes from Craspedacusta sowerbii, assembly GCA_003687565.2. NCBI lineage: Eukaryota > Metazoa > Cnidaria > Hydrozoa > Limnomedusae > Olindiidae > Craspedacusta > Craspedacusta sowerbii. The sequence continues at coordinate 4,732 of QQSS02170949.1, read as the reverse complement.
GCATAGGTTACAAACGGTAGGGCAAAGGTAATAGAACTGTTTTATCAGAAAGAAGGCGTGAACCACAACGGGCAAAATAGCCATAACGCATGATGGATATCTGATGACCGTTGGTGCTCGCATATGCTGTTATATTTGTGCAATGATAAGATTGACAAAAAGAAGTTGAAATGCAGGTACGAACAGGCAAGGACATTTGCTCATCTTCTGGCTTACCCGAACACCTTCGTTACCAAGGATAGACGCCGAACGAAGGAGAAAGGAGGCAGCACTTGAGTACTGCCCTCTCCGTCTCTGCACAGGTCCCTCGCTTAATTCCCATATTAAAGAGGTTCAGAGAAAAGTTACATCCATTCCTTTATTCTGCTCACATGCAACATTTAAGCTAGACGCCGCTCAATGTTGGGTTTCACATCTTATGACATCGGCGGTCAAGTTTTGGCAACTATAGTGCGTGTGCTGACTGCAGTGGCTTCCTCCGCTGGCCCGGAGCGTGTGTGTTTCCATCGCACAGCTTAGTACATTCTAGGCTGAGAAAAAGACTAGGGACAGACCAAGCTACCAAACTAGTATTCTTTTTAAAGACAGTTAACTAGGAGAATAGAGCATC
>QQSS02170838.1:0-15310 GCA_003687565.2 Craspedacusta sowerbii | reverse complement strand
TATATATATATATATATATATATATATATATATATATATATATTTGCAAGAAGAAAACAGCACTCCTTAAACCTTATTTTTGCGACATGTTTCGACTGTTTATCAGTCAAATTCAGGCACACTAAGTAACAAGCAAACTCCGATAAACATAAGTACAGTTCCGTTGTCAAGGTAACGCAAGCATAAAATAAATTGCTCAACGGTTGGTTTAAATGTAAGTTAATTGCTGCCGTTTAAAGCAATTATCGAATTGAGCCAAAGCTCCCTAACTGGGGAACCGAAAAGCGTAACAAGGAGAACCACGAACCATGGGCCTAAACTACAAACTACATGAATAATACGAGGTCTTCATGCTTGACTTGGATGTTAAGGTTCGGTTTCTCGTCTAATATGTAAAGTGCTTCCTTGATTTGTAACGTGCTCTCTGTAGCACTGATGTCAATAATTTTCAAAGCAGGAGCTATCGCACACCTTCAAACAGTCGGTGCTTGTTAGAGATGCAGCGGTACTGTGGACGCGCACTTATCGGCTTACAGATGCTCTGAAATTCTGGTCCCAAGGTGTCAGGTCGTAAGACCAATATATTTACCATAACAGCCAATACAAGAAAATCTGTAAATGACTCGGGACTTGAATATTTTCACCGTCTTATCCTTAGCCGAAAAGTAAGAACCAATTTTAAATTGAAAAAAGACCAAATTAATGTTGGAATTTTTGCAGAAACGATGTGCAACTTGCTTCAATCGGGTTTGTGTAAGACTAGATGTTCTTCCAATGTAAAATAATTTAAAATATTGTGTAATAAATATATTATCTAATAAATGTTGTGGGAAGCTGTACTTTTCGGTTAATGATAAGATAGCGAAGTTCTTCATGTCCCGAGTCATTTACAGATTCTCTTGTATTGCCTGTAATGCTAAATATATTGGTCGTACGATCCGACACCTTGGGAACAGAATTGCAGAGCATCTCCAAGTCGATAAGTGTACAATCACCTGACTGTTTGAGGGTGTGTGATAGCTCCTGCTTTGAAATTATTGACATGAGTGCTACAGAGTCAAGTCAAGCATGAAGACCTCGTATTATTCATGTAGTTTGTAGTTTAGGCCCATGGTTCGTGGTTCTCTTTGTTACCCTTTTCGGTCCCCCAGTTAGGGAGCTTTGGCTCAATTCGATAATTGCTTTAAACGGCAGCGATTAACTTTTGTGTGTGCGTCCACGAGGAGCAGACACAACTTCAATTTCCTTTGGCAATATTGACAATTAATCCCGCTTGTTCGGTGTCTCGACTCACACATCTAATAATCTGGGTTACGCATTGTTGCCCTAATCGGATATTTCGTGTCGAAATGAAAGAAGTATGAATCTAAGCTCAATAAAGCTGTTTGGATCTGTTTACTTCCACCAAGTGTTCTCAACCCTAACTCCACCTGCAGTATATGGGAGATCTGATACCTGATAATAGCATCCTAACCTGCCTTCATTGCATCAAAAAAACTAAATGCCTACTCCATCTCGCCCTTTGCATGATATGTCGCAAGTGCCAGCAAAAGCTCTATCGAAATCTGTTAATAAGCTTTGGTAGTCATCGTTGAAAAGAAAGCAACATATCCCTAAATTGCATTTAAAAACCTTTAAAAACCCTCAATTTTCAATGGGTCGTCATAGCAGGGCAATGCATTAATGTCTCTCTGCTTGAACATTGAATCCGCATCTGCGGACTATAGATGCAGGATTCAAACTTCAGATTGTGATTTTAAAATTTTTAAAATCATTTTCGTTTTTCAGGACTTGATAGAGCTTATTGTAAGTTGCTCTCAACTGCATCTTCGGCATGCTCTTGCAAAGCATGCTTCAAGTGATACCGCTCATGTCGCTTATTTGAATAAGACAGCCGCTAAGTTGTCGACACTTGGAACATTTTTATTTACACTCTTCGGAACAGATTCTTCCGGTTCCAACCTTTTACTAATTAGCTCTTGGTGAGCAGATAAAATGATTTTAGCTTCATATAATTAGTGCTGCTACGTTTTTGATTGATGGCTGGAGCTTTATTTTGAATATTAGTTAAGCCCATATTACGAGGCTACATATCACCATTGGAGGGAGATGGACAATGTTTCAAAGACAAAATTATTCACAGGCATACGAGAGACTGCTTCTAGTAGCACTTAAACTTCAAAATCTAACTTTTCGTCCGTGAAGATTTTTTTCACACGTGGTTTTCACTCCAAGACAATTGGAGTAGAAGAATCCGCGATGGATGTCAATCCAATTTTCGTTATCAGCGTTGGTTTGGCGCTGGTAGCGATGGCTGGTGTGCTCGCTAACTCGGTGGTGATCTTGATCATCATTTGGAATAGGTCACTCCACAAGCCCATAAACGTATTCCATTTTCACTTGGCGTTCGTGGATATTCTCATGGCGTGCACATGTGTACCGTTCGCCGTGGCACAATTCATTCCCTCTCCCAAGGTATGAGTCAAACACGGCACTCAATCCTTTCCAATCGCCTGAAATCCTTTATCGCGTACAGTTCGCCTTTAGATGTGCTTAATTTGCTAGCTAACTATCTAATAAATTACACGCGAAGGTGTTTGCGATATTTTTATAATTCCAGTATTTGATTCTTTTATGGTTTCGGGCCTTTTTTTCGTAATTTGTAAGAACTCTCCTTATAGTAAGGAGGTGCGATAGCGGGTTCATGCAATATTTCTACATTTGCAATGTACTTTTTGTTCCAGCGATTTGAGGCGTCTCTTTGCCTGCTGAGCGCTTACTTCGTTCTTGCTATGCTCCTCTCGTCCTGTCTTTTGATCACGGCGATAGCTATCTACCAATTCGTCTTCATCACCGCTCCGCTGGAAAAAGTTCCGTCACTCGGACAATGCCTGGTCATGATAATTACAGCCTTGACTGTGGGTCATCTCATCGCCAGTGGCCCCCTGCTAGACTGGGGCAGCTATTCGCTGTCTAAAAGTGTCTTTGGCTGTGAGTTCAAACCTACCAAGCGAATGGGAATGCTTACATTCAATGGCGTGCAGATGGCGTTGGGATATGTATTTCCTTTGATGGTCTTACTGTTTTGTTATCTGAGTATCTGGAGAGAGCTGGAGCATCATGATGTTCGAATGTCAAAAGGCGCGGTGGTTGCCAGTGACTTGGACAGACATATGGAAGCTGTAACTTCAACGATCAATCTAAAGCGGACCATAATATACATCCTGTTCACCTTTGTCCTGCTAAGAACCCCTTACTTTATCTATATCTTATTAATCACACTAGGAACGACATCGTATTTGGAGGCATGCCTGGATCAAGTCGCATTCTGGTCTGCATACTTGAATGTGGCCATCAATCCTTTCCTATACGCCTTTAAGCACGCAGAATTTAAGGACCGGATTTCTCCATGTTGTTCTCTCAGCAGAGACTGTGGCTGCTTTTGCTGTTCGCGTGCTTCAATTGGAAATGATTCATCTTCTTAGCAGTCCAATGTGTAAACATGTAAGCACGATTTTCTGTTTAAGGTTTGGAGTGGCTCTTACTGAAACAAAGTGAGAATATGCGATACACAAAAACTCCACCCCATTCTTTTACATTGCAAGTACATACTTTCTTGGTCATAAGCAGACTGATTTTTTTCGGTTTGCATGTATTTAAAATTATTCCACGAGAAAAGTATTCCACGAGTCATCGCTTTAGTAGTTTATCGAATTTACTTAAATATTTATAAAACTTATAGTTGCATTTTTGCAATTTTTTATTATTGATCATACTACAAAAGTGAAATGTAAATAGCGGGGATGATAAAACATATCGGATAAAGGATTGTTTTATTTTTTTGATTGCGTTTTAAATCCCATGGTAAAAGTGTGCATTTTGACGAAGAACTTTTAAATTACAAGCGCAGGTTAAGAACGTTGAAAGCAGTGTTCCATGACATGCATCCTCGTGGCCGATGTAGAAACACACCTGTTGGGTTGTCCTGCCAGGAAAGTCCGCATTGAAGTTCCATATTTAGCGGAATGCCCCAGGATTTGTAGGGAATAGGGCGATGATTCCTCAATGCGAGGTGAAGAGGGAGGTTGAAAAGGCGGAAGCTGTTCCTCACGTTAGAGAAATGTCTGCCTGAAAGATGTCTCAACAAGTCTGCTAAGACAGTTTCCAGTTGAGGGTGAGGAAACTGCAGCTGGCAGAGATTAAAGAAACTAGATTCTTTAATTGATGAAAACATATCCTTCAGACGTGTTATAACCTGAATTATGTAAGGTATTCCTAGGGTCGGAAACAAGAACTGACGACTTTACATCCGTACATAATTAAGATTAACTATTCCCTGATAGATAGCATTAATACTTTGTAGCTTTGAATCGTAACCTTTTTAAGGCAATGCCTAAACTAGTCGTCAAGTCTTGTCATTAAGTATATATGTGTTTGTGTGCCTGTGTGTGTGTGTGTGTGTGTTTCAACAAAACCTGAGACTTCGTCAGAAGAAATATAAACAATTCGAAAGACAAACGTTGATATAGCCAGCGATGATACTCCATATTAACACAGGCAGTAAGTTATAGGTACATGATATAAAGTCAGTACCACTGCTACAAGAAAGTGGTCAACTAAGGTTCAGGCAGTTACGCCAAAGCACTGAGAGTAAATCCACCAAACGCTGGAAGCGTACGCCACCTCTGCCAAATATAAGAGTAGGAGGTAATCAGGAGAATTGATTACTGTAAAAGACTATGCAATGACGCTTGTCGTGAGACTGTCGAGCCTATTCTTGGACGCCACCTGCCTGTCATCGGAGCACCCAGACGTCGTGAGCAGCTGGAGAGGGGGTAGACAAAGCCTTTGTGACTGTCTCAGACTTTCACTCACCTAAACCACCATAGCGTATCACGTAATTTTGCCATTAAGTCGAAGTCTTTGACGAGTTTTTCTGCTTAGGCTTCCGGTTTCCTATAGAGTTCTCACATAAGCCCAGACAGATACACGGTTTCATATGGCCATTTACATGTTCCGACTCCTCCATCTTGTTGGGCAAAAAAAGAAGCTCGCCGATTGAACTTGCTTGAAAACGTGTGGCTAGACATTTCTGCCTGTGTATTTGCACAACCAATTAGAAGTTTCCTTATTACGCATTAGATTTCACACTAACAGCATGCTATTGCTTATATGAATCTGACTCAACATACACTCAAGCGAGTATGTTAAGTAGTTAGCAGTATAAATCGTGGCGTTGAGCATTTCTGATTGCTATGAATGTAATTAATCACTTGCAAACGTCCTTTCTTGTGGGCATGTACTGAAGGTGAAAGCTGCAGTATGCCCACGTGTGTGGAGCTCATAATCAATGCTGCAGTATAAAAATTCAGGTGCATCTACCCTTCAGTAAAGTTCAGAAAGGCGTCATGGCAGTTGCGAGTTTGGCCCTGCGACAGAACGCAAACATAATCCAACGAGGTACAAACTTACTCAAAAGCATCGCGGTGTCTCCATGAAGCTCTCTTAACTTTCTGTAAAAGATCTAGTAATTTTGTTGGTTTAATAGTTAATCTTATTTATTGTTTTCGGTTTCTCGCAAGATTCTTTAACATGGCCAAGCAAGTGATATATGACAACCCAGTATCAAGATACATAATCATTACTAGAGTTCCGTCAGAAGGGAAATCTCTTTCTAAATGGAATAAACCACTTGATATCTAGCAAGATAATGGACACATTGAAGTGTCCTTAAAACTGGAGCTGTTTTGGGTTTCCAAAATTTTATTTCGTTAGAACAAAAGCAACTATTACGTTGCAGGTTCTCCTGCTCTGGATCTGTTTTTAAATTACTTGGGTTTCTTTCTCAGGTATTGCGTTTATCATGATGTTTGTTTTTATAAGTCTTCAATCACTGATCAATCGGTTTGTTTACCCCTATTGGTTATAGATATCCTGCTGAAGTTTACTTGCCTAGTTGAAATAAGAAACTCTTGTCGAAACATCATTTCAAAATTAAAAGGAATGGCCTTTCTTCAAGAGACTACGCGCTATTGTAACCTTGCAGGTTCAAGTGTAAGTCCACTACCACTGCGTGTCATGGGGTGGCGTAGTTGGCAACATCCAGTCAGAAGAACAAGCTCTACCATGAATCGTTTGGTTCCTCTTTGACAAATGTGAGAATCACGAAATCAATGACCAACTTTCAGAAATAACCCAATATTTTACATATTTACCCAACCACTGCTGTTCTTGCAATACTAAGTTGATATCAAGCTACTAATTGACTGGATTCGCAGTCCTAGATTCTCACTGGACGAATCAATTTTTATGATCTTGACAAACAACGATTCAGCTTCCAATGTGACATTTAGGAAAATCCTTAATATATATATATTAAGGAGCTTCGAATATACCAGGTGTCATTGACTCATTAAATTCACATCACAAGGTCAAGATTGAGCTCGGACGAAATTTCTCTACCATTTCAAGGGCATTTAAATTCAATTTCGACTTCCTATGCACATCCGGTTCAAATACTGTCGATTGGCTTCTAATCCCAAATAGAGGAAAGGCTGACGTCAATGGCGCTACTTTGATTTTTAAATTTATCTATTCTACGACGTACATTTGATCTACAAGCTAAGGCTTGGCATTATTGGCAGGTTAAGTTGCGTGCACCTCTTCTTTCGTAAGCGCAGACCTAGTCGCTCCTTCTTCCTGCACTCGTGTTCGTCTTCCTACGACGAGATCTCCGTATCACTCTTGTCGTGAAGGCAAATTCACTTGACAGCATGATAGGTTGTCGGCTTTGATAGGTTCTGCTGATCATGTTAATCTCAAGAATTCGAGGTTATTCCTACTTTAAATTGTGTAACGGTCATCTTATGGAGTGTCCGGTTAGAGCAAGGGAGTCATGTCCCCCCCCCCCTCCCCCTCGATTTTGCTTGATTGGACTTTGTCAACTTCTGGCTTAGATAGGCACCTGCTCTTCTCCTTCTCTATCTTTCTAAGATTCTTAGGACTATTAGCAGAAGTGCTGCACAGGAATTTATGTGCAACCTTTCCCTAAAGTGAAGCACTTTTCTCATTGAGATGGAGTAGGAGCCACGCTGTTTTCGAATGACAGGTTTGATTGGAATTCTCATGGTCATCTCCGCTAAGATTAAGGACATTCTTGACCTTCTAGATCATAGCTAATTTGGTGTTAAATCCTTTAGATGGTGTGAACACGCAAAGAGGTGATCAGTGGAAGGAAATGTGAGCTTCTCTCCGTTAGCCACAAGCCCGTAAGGACTTGCTTTACACTACATGCAAAACGAATTCGCCTTGCATTCATGTAGTTTTCTGCATTCTGATCAGTGGCTACATAACGTGAGTATATAGTTCCATGCTTAATAAGCAGGAGAATTTGGAAAAAATAAAACGATTTAGGAACAATCGGTTTTCTTATCTCGACACGGACTATCTCTTTCCTGTGTGAAGTTGACTTTTCTGTACGAAGGAAGAGATGGTATCGGCTGCTTCATATTATAAGTCAACATATCCTTAGTACTGACTGAGTGCTAATGAGCAATGGTAAAAAAATTTTCGAATATACATATGAAAAATCACCAGCTCATTGTTATATGTTAAGACTAAAATACCAGACGAGAATGATGTCGTCTTCTGCCAAATTTTAAGTAGTTTTTGCAAAATCTGTTTTGGATATCAGGAATGGGTTAAGGCCAAATGTAAAAAGTGTAACAGGTAGGTAAAACTCGAAAAAACTGTAAGTAACGCAATACAGTTTTGAGTTATCTGTAAATCTGACCGCGTATTTTTAATAATAGTAACAATAAATAAATAAATAGATAAATAAATAAATAAATAACTTGTGAACGTGTCCTACGTAGGTTAAGTTGGTGTACCGGAACGTCCAATCTGGTGTGATTTGGTTCAGTAAATAATTTTACCTATACGTATGCTTTAATCATGCAGAACATATTTCTCAACAAGTTTTATTTAGAAAAAGAATATCATCGTTGGTCATTAATTTGAATGGGTAAGTTTATTGAGAAGCCCTGGAAACATTATTTTCCTCCTGCTTCATTATTTTATTGGATCATGGCTTGCTAGAAATAGAACCCTCGCTTTTCACGGAAGAATCAGAGAGCCTATAGATCAGACACTGAAATATTTTGCAAGTCATCATGAAGCATGATCAGCTTTGAAGCAAAAGATGAGAAAGCTGATGGAATTATGTTGAAGTTCAGGAAGACGGTCTGGGTCGTGACTACTGACTAGACGCTTACGTGGATTACCTCAGACTTTGTCTGCAGCTGCGTCTGCCTGCGAGTAGGTCATCACTAGTCTCGTCACGAAGACAGCAAACAGGCTGTCAGCAATGCAATCGAATTAGGCAATATCGAGTATTATTTTTGAAAATTTTAGTGCCTTAATCAGTCTTGATGAGATTGTAGCTCTCTGTTTAACTTCACAGAATATTCTATATAAATGTCCTCCAGAGGTGACGTCAGTTTTTTAAAAATCTATTTAGCACTTGATGACGCTCATCTATAGTTACTTTTAATGTGGTGATAATAGATTTAAATACCTGAAAACTTAATATTTTCAGTTAATAGTGGACCATTAGAGAAAAAGCAATTTTTTTAAATAGCGTACCATTGTCCTATAGTGCAACTTCGTTACGTTGCATTTGACTCGTAACTCTGAAAAAAGTGAACAGATTAACATAGGCCACTTACAATTTTTTATATTATATGTAGCAAAAATAACTGTTTGTTTGTTTACTTGAAGCCTTCAAAACTTCTTCAATTTTTATTTATAGTGGAATGCATTCAATGCTTTTTATGCCAATTTAAAGTATGCATCAGGTTTGGGTGTCTGCTTATACTGAGACTGATTCATAACATACCGCCCATTCTCATGTAAGTGCACTACTACACACAGTCACTCCTGCTGTTGTTAGAAACGGTGAGTATTTTAAAGATTAACTTGGAGCTCGGGGTGACGTGGGCTACAATGTCTGCTGACGACCAATTTTGGGCATGCATAGATAGGATAACAGAGTTTCCACCACATGAGCTGTGATGCACTTCGTGGAACCACAGCTGCTTTTCTGTCATTCCAAGGTCGAGTTAAAACAAATCCTTGAGAGTTGAACGATGGAGAGAGTGATATTATGTATATTTTTCTCGACCTTGGAGCCAAAAGAATTATCTGCTGCATATCGAAAATTCTAACATAAGCAACAGCTAGCCTGGAAAATGTTTATTTTATTTATTCAATACCATGATGCAAAGCATGGAAAGAAAGCGGCCATATATCAGTTCCAACCAAGAATATGAATTTTTATTATTTTTTTCTTACCATGAATACGTGCAGCCATTAAAGCTAGCTTAAATCGTTCGTTTGGAATGCTTGTTTGCTTCTCTGAACGAAGATAACCTTACACAAAAAATAGCTGAAGCTCTTGTTACATGCAAATTAATTATCATAGATAAACTATTAAATGAACAGACTAATAAAACTTTGAGTCCATTGGTAAACCAATGTATACCGAATTATTAAACTCCTAGCTCATTTTCTGATTGCAGTATTTGATTGCTCGTTTTAGCTATTTTTTTTAAGTATCCAATCCTTAAAATTTTGTTTATTGTCCTCTAAACTGTTAGCCACCTCTTAGGGATAAAAGCCATGATATATGCAACGCAGTTTTTAAATTTATATTCAAATGAAAATCTTTTTTGTTCTTTTGTTCTTATTCACATCTGCACTTGCAAAGCTTTTTTCTAATGACTATATATACCGGTTATATAGTGGCGTACTATGTTTGGTAAAGTTTCGATTAACTTGAGTCGCAATACTTTGTAAGAATAACGTTGCCACCTTTGGTCGAACTTCATTCGCAACTATTAAAGCACTCTGTGGCCTAGACTAGTGTCTCGAACTACTTAAGAAGCCAAAGCTCTTTCCTAGTCTGCGTTACAAAAGCGCATGATTTTTTTCCTTCTCTTTCATAAGTACTAACTTTAAAGAATTACTCTAGCTGATCAAAGAGTGATATGTTATTTTAAGTCATGCAAGTCTGAGACCAAAGATGAGACAGCGTTAGAAACTATAATCTGTCGAGAAAACTCATTCCATCTCCGAGCGTATATCAAGCATTTGGTAAGCGAAGAAAGGCTTATTGTTTCTAATACTTACAATGATTCATTGACTAGATTCAATGATGACTCGTTTAAGTACTCGAGTTTTGAAACCACATCATGATATACAATGACAAAAGAACGAAGGAAAGGGAAGTAGGCGAAAGTAGCCTTTCTTTGCATGCGTTGTAGATGCAGTCAATAGACGTCTGTGACAGCTGCTCAGATGAACTGGTGGTAGCCCCTGGAACACCTAGGCTTCGTGCTGAGAAAATGTGATTGGAAGGAACTTCAGAAATGATGACGTATCTCTGTTTCAGGAGCTCAGTTTGCATGTTGCCTAAACCCTTGGGTTGAAGCAGCGGCGTTTGTTTTCTTTCCCGAGCAAATACAGAATCATCCTCGAAAGGTTACGCCCTCGACCAGTGCATGTTCCCCTTTAGCTTAGGTAAACTCAAGAGAAGAAAATGTCATGCTTTACTTCTTTCCTTGCTTTAATGGCGTTAGATCCAACTTACAAAGTAATCTAGAAATGGACCTATCGAATCTTTTATTCGGTCATGAAACTTCAGTAGATATTTGTGCGACCTATTCCACGTTAAAATTATGCATTGATGATAGTTGGGACCTCGCGTTTTTAAAAAATCAGCCACACACATGGTCCGGTCGTACTAACAGCAGCAGATGCAATAAGATGAGTGGGCAAATCAGCTCCTAGTTTCCCTGGCGGTTATTGGAAAGAATTTAATCTGATGCATTAAGCAATATGAGCTAGGTTTGTCACGACACGGAAAAAAACATCTAGTACTAAAAAAAAAGGTGTCCCTCATTTTATCAATACCGATAACCGACGAGCAGATCGTGGTATCCACGAAATTTTACTTGAGAATACAAATTTTTCATGCTGATCTGAGCAACGTCCTGTCCTGCTACAGTCACTTTGAAATATATTTCCGCGGCCGTTAATTTTCGGGCTGCTCTCCCATGGTCCCGAATCACGAACGCCATGTCGCGACCAAGTGTCAGTCCTCTCTGAATGAAACGCCATATTCTTAATTCGCTTCTATATAAATAATTTGAGTGTCAATAAGGGCTGTCCACGTAAACCTTGTCGGTTCTTCCGTGATGACGAAATATCGTCATGGCTTTTTTCAGCTCACAGCGAAGCTGTTCATTAGAGCAAGGTTCACGTGCAACTGCTTGATTGTATAAATATTGATAAGTGCCAAAGTAAATAAGATGTCAAGATAACTGATTAGATAGTGTTATTGCGCGCAGTCGCCTGAGGCGCCTCCTCCAAGGCTTAAGAGGTTCCTATTGTAATTCGTGTAGGCAGTCAGAAGACTGAAGACGGCTGCTGCTAGCACCTGCGCTTTTAAACCACATCATCATTGATCGGAGGTGAAAGATTTAAGTCGTCCAAAAGTGCTTCTGCAAATTGAAACTTTGAACCATTGAGTGTCACAGCCATCTTTGTTTGCTTTTCCAGACTAAAATTTGGATTGCTGATTGTCGGACATTGAAAGCCTCAGTAACGCGCTTGGACTAAGGGGCGAGTGGGACTATTTCATAAGTTACTTCTTTGAATTTCGCTTTTTGATCATGGGGTTTACGATGGGGAGTGAGGAGCTGAAAACCATCGCCTTATGGAGAGCAGTATTTGCAGAGTTCGTCGGCATGATCCTCTTTTTGGTTTGCGTCACGACTGTGGCTCTCAGCTGGGGACACATCAACTTTGCTTCCAGCAACATCGAAGTGGGCATCGGGATCGGTCTGGCAATTTCTTCATTGGCCCTGACGCTCGGTCATGTCAGTGGTGGTCACCTCAACCCGGCTGTGACATTTGCAATGTTTGTCGCACGAAAAGTGTCGTTCGTCAGAACGGTAATCTACATCGTAGCACAAATGGGTGGTGGTAAGATCTTGCTGTGTTTATACTTTGACGGCATTTGAATGATTGACATCATTTGAAATTGTAAACGAAACGAAGGAGAGCTTGATTGACTGAAATTCGCTGGTTCACAAAAAGGACCAACGACTTAACCTTAACTACTCGATTGCTACGTTGACCGTATGTTGCTGTTTTTGACAACTAGGACATTTAAAGCAATCTTCTGCGCATGTCAACAAAGCGTTGGTATAGAAAGAGTATACTATGAAATGTTACTAGGCCCTGTCCAAGCTTAGTTTTTCTAACGAGGGAGATTGTATCAGAACATTTAGTGTTTAGACAACTTGTTTCTTGTTCTTTTCCAGCCGTAGTCGGCTCAGCCCTGACGTACGGTTTTACCCCCGGCGAGTATCGAGCTGGACTGGCTGTAAATAAGCTTCGCGATTACCCCCATCCCGAGCACGATAACCACGTGGTTGAGATTACCATTGGCGGGGGGTTCGCTGTCGAGCTCTTTTTCACATTCATGCTCGTTCTCGTCGTCTTTGCTGTCACAGATCCGAAGAAGAAAATTGAAGGCTACCCTGCAACTCTGGCAATCGGTGTCATTATTTGGGTGGCACACGTCTGCACAGTAAGTCCAGGTTATTGCGACCTTGCTTCTTTGGTTTAAATGCATTGATACTTTTTATTCTAAACTCTACATCGACTCTTTTTATTCTTTTTTGTTACGCAAACATGTGAAACCTTGATCTGGTAGGCGCAGTGACTGGTGATTTCATTTCTGATTCTAGATCCCATACACGAACACTGGCATTAACCCTGCGCGATCTTTTGGTCCTGCAGTTGTTATGGATCACTGGGAGCACCACTGGGTAGGTGATAGCCTCTCCCCGCATTCGAAATCTATATGTTTTTTTAAAGTGTTAAATATGAATAGATGCGGTGAATTTAGCTATGTCTTAATCAGATTCCGGTTGTTGCCTAAAAATAATATATAGATATCATTCAACATTCAAGCACTATATCTGTACCATTTGTCAATAAGAATTATCTTAAAAAATGAAAAAGCGACTTTTAAGAATAAAAAATGTTAGACATAATACAGCGCAAGCAGGACAAGATCTGTGAATGATGCGCCGGCGATGACAGCATCACTGATATATGACTAGTAACATATCATTTTTGTTGATAAGTGTCTCCTATAGACACGCAAGCCAAGCGATCCAGGTGGCATGGTATCGCTGACGAGGATATAAGTTCAAATTGTTGAACGTTAAGTTGCTGCAGACCATGATCGTCCTTGTTTGAATATTTAATCTAGTGACCAGTGGGAACGAGATAGATTCTGATCTAGTATGCTAACTAGTATTTGTAGGTAGCAACTAGTCCTTGTAACTTTGCTTCGAGAGTTTCTAAGGCACTGTGGCATGCAAGTGTACTGACTATGAGTTTGCGGGTGCAAATTTCATAGAAGAAATTTCTAGGATCCTCTCAAGTTGTACCTTGAAAGGTTACAAGAAGCAATAATGCGGATCAGTATAATTGCAAAAATTTATTTTGTGCCACATTAATTAGTACCAAGCCACACAATTAAAGAGGATTTATGCATAATATAAGTAGCTTTCACACGCAATTTAAAAAGCAACTTTATATATTCACAAGAAATTATCATGAAGCGTAACAGTTGATGCTAAACATGCACTAGGGCATGTGTACAGATGTAAGTTTAATGTATTCACAGATGCTATACCACTTTTGAATGCTATTTTACGTGAATGGTGTCATGCCCAACGTGCTCTCAAAATAGTTGATCTCAATCAAAAGGTTTCTTGTATTTGTTAAGCCTATTTTAGTATGTCAGTAAAAGTTTCCAAAATGATCACTAGCAACGTTCCCGTTGAGCCGTGCCTCTTCAAGTCTTGAAAACAAAACTTAATAAGCTTAAAAGATGGGAGAAATGTTAAGTATCCGCTTGTTATTCCGTCTTGTTTTGTCCTTGCGTACAAGAAAAACTGCAAAAAAACTCCATTAGGCCCGCGTTTGCTGTCAGGTAAAGTTCTGTCAGCAACGTTCCCTGCTCGCTAGAGATAGGACTTTGAATACAGCTGCTATTAGGACGCTGGTAATCGTTTAACTCGTAACTGTAAAAGCAATGTAGGCAGGGCTTGTAAAATCTTAACTGAACTGAAGGAAATATTTGCCCATCTTAGCTGCTCATTAGCATTAGTAGCAGCACTGAACCAAAAACCAATATGGTCGCGACTGTGCTTGACTTCAATTCCTGGTTCAAAATGTCATCCCACAAAAACCTAGACCAACAAGCCCAGGTGCAGGTCCATATTTACTTGGTAACCAATAGATCCAGTTGATTCAAGGACCAGCATACATTATTTACTTGTCCCTAGAAACTTCTGCCCCAGCAAAAACCGGTCCAGTCGGTTAAAACGCTATTTTCAGTGTCTGAGCCTGTTCCTCAATTATTAAAAAACTTCTTATATCAATTTTTAATCCCTGGTATCCTGGTATCATAAATTTTCAG
This sequence comes from Craspedacusta sowerbii, assembly GCA_003687565.2. Taxonomy (NCBI): domain Eukaryota; kingdom Metazoa; phylum Cnidaria; class Hydrozoa; order Limnomedusae; family Olindiidae; genus Craspedacusta; species Craspedacusta sowerbii. The sequence continues at coordinate 747 of QQSS02170838.1, read as the reverse complement.
TAATAGAATACGCGTCATACACAGCCATTCCGTACATGTTCGTCTATTTATTGATCATCTGAAGTTATTCGTGGTTCAATCGAAGACGGGACGAGTAACGTCGTTTCTGAAAGTAACCTCCCGCCCCCTAGACAACTGTCCACTGTGGGGTGGTCGTAGCGCATGCGTATTGTTCGACTGTCTGCGATGTAAAAGTTGCAATTTAATTTTTATTTATTAGCATCTGTCCCGTGTACCGTTGTCATCTTGTTTTTATTACATCCATAGATGGTTTATTGTTCGTACTGACTCCTTGTTATTATTAATGAAAGAACCCCATAGTATGGTCTGGCACAAAATATGTTATTTTTTATTTCAATATTCTATTTTAATACATTATTTACCATTTTATCATTTTATATGTTAATACATTATATTTTTAATAAGGCTTATCTTTCACGAAATGATGAGCAACAAGTAAATGTTGATGATGGAATCCACTATTTTAAATTTTAGAGTCCTTTACTTATAAATTGTTTTCTTTTCCAATACATACCTACAAATGCAGCAAAACTACATAGAAGTCAACAAAATAATTAATGGTCTCAAGTAAAAAAAAATTAAGAATACTAAAGTAGATACTAAATGTTTCAAAGTTTTCAATGCGATGGAGCAGTCATCTGTGACCTTTTAAATGTAAATTTGCACACCCAGACCCACACTCAGATATATATATATATATATATATATATATATATATATATATAT
>QQSS02170727.1:0-15310 GCA_003687565.2 Craspedacusta sowerbii | reverse complement strand
TAAATAAATTCGGTAAAGAAGACAGTGTCTAAACTTTACGCGTTTGTCATCGCATCGTTACAAACCTTCTACAAACAGCGCCGTCGGATCTAACACTACTCAGCCTTGTACACACCAAGCCCACTAGACAGTCAAAAGCAGGCCTCCTTTGTAAACCAGTTAAGCACATCCCTATCTCAACCTCTCTATGACCTTCTCGAGGCTCCCCTTACGGTTGAGGAACTTTACCGTTCTGTTGTTGAGATGAAAGACCAAAAGAAGCCCAGGAATAGATGGCCTGCCGAAAGAGTTTTTTGTCACCGTCTGGAAAAAAATCGGCCCTGACCTGCTACATGTATCTAAAGACGTGCTTTCTAGACGTAAGCTCACCAATACCCAGGCACAAGCCGAGGTCACCCTCATATACAAACACAAAGGCCCAAAGTCACTTCTTACCAATTGGCGCCCTATATCTCTCTTGTGCTGTGATTATAAAATAACAACCAAGACCTTATCTAACCGCCTAATGAGAGCACTCCGATTGCTTCTTGGTAAACACCAGACCTGCTCTGTCCCGGACAGATGTATTTTTAACAACCTCACTACCGTAAGAGACACCATCACCCATGCCCACCAAAAAAGACAAAGCCTCATGCTGCTCAGTCTTGACCAGGACAAGGGGTTCGACAGGGTTTCGCACGAAATCCTCCACCTTATTCTTGAAAAATTTGGTTTTGGGCCCTTCTTGAGAACTTGGATTTTAACCTTATACAACGGCGTCACGTCCCAGATCGCCAATAATGGCCACAAAACCGCACCCCTTAATATACGCCGGGGTGTCCGACAAGGTTGCCCCCTGTCGGCCATGCTATACGCCTTAATTATTGAAGCACAAACTATCCGCACGAACCGTCGGCATTTGAAGGCATCCATATAAAAAACTATGAGGGCATGAAGGTCCTGGGATTAGCTTTTTCCCCAGAATACTTACGCACAGTAGACTACAATTTTGACCTACCTATCACCAAACTTAAACAAAAACTTACGCAATGGAACAGCGAACGTTCTCTAAAAAAGGCAAAGCACTGATAGTAAATACCTTGGCTTTATCAACAATCACTTACATTGCACATGTTCTTCCACTACCCCCAGACAAGGGAAAAATTATAACAGGACACATAGCAGATTTTTTATGGGACTCAGAAGCCACATGATGCTTCCCGTCTCCCACCCCATAACAATGATCTATCCTTCACCCACAACTAAACAAATATACGCCCTGCTTCGGAAAAACGAAGACCACCCCTCGCCAGGAGAGCAATACTGGACATCGAGAAGTAGCAACCCGGCCTTGATTGGCCACACATATGGTCTTCCTCGTTTAAATCCCCTGCGCCGAACTATCTACAAGAGGCGCTATGGAAAATAAGGCATGAAATCTTCCCGGTCTGTGAACTTATGCACCGGAGATTGCGCAACCTCCACACACCAAAAGGTCTTGCAAGTCCCCTGTCGTGTAGAAGATGCAAAAATACCGATGAAACCTTCATCCATGCCTTTACCGCATGCGAGGTTCCAAAGGAGGTCTGGAAAAATGTTAAAATAATCAACGGCATATACATCCTTAATTGCCAAACCATGCACCACCCTCACCTGCTTCTGGCTGACTACTCCCACCTACCTACGTTAAGCAAGCCACAAATCCTCATGGCAAACACAATAACTGTTTTACGAAATCCAGCAGTCGAGGTGTAGAGCTCACAAAGAGTACTGCTATGATGATCCACAAATGGTCTGGCGCACAATCATATCAAAACTTAAACACCTGTTCGAGCTCAAATTTCATGCGGCGATGGCCAAAAACGACCTAACGTCGTTTACAAAATGGTGTGCCTTTCAACCACGACTTATTTCCCCGGAAGGGGGGAACCCACCCACCACTTTTGAGCAGCGTACCACCGCATAGCACTGTGTATGAAGGTTGAATATTTGGTGTCCCTTGTTTTGGGTCACATTTGAGCCTTACTTTAGGCAGTGCTGTTACTACTTATTATTGTCCCTTGCGACGTCTTATTAAAGTTTGCTTCCAATATTTATTACCCCCGGGCGTTGTAACGTATTCACTACTGCTCCCCTTCGCAGTGTGCGTCGGCCGCCAAACACGGGTTGACCGTTATGGTACCCATATGGAAGTGACTTCTTCTAGCTTTGGCGCGTACCCATTCGCTTTATCACCTGCCTCCCTGGAAGCAGCAGCCGAAGGCAAAACGGAGCAAACCCGCGGTATATGGTATACGCCAGAACTTTTTATATTTTAAAACTTTTGCATTCAGAGTCGCAGACTTCTTACACTCTATGCAAACATATACCACTGGCACTATCTCTAATACCAGGTCTTTCTCCCCCTCGCAGTGCGCGTCGGCCGCCTTTAGACGAAGGCACCTAGCGGTGTCCTAGAAGAGTTGAGTCTCTGAAAGTCTGGCGCGATTCCATTCGCTAAAGCACCTACGTCCCGCGAAGTAGTACGCGATGGCAAAACGGAGCTTACCTGATTGAGACACCCTTAACACACCTCCACCGTTCTTCTCGCTCCCACCTGAACGTCATTTTGGACCAGTGGCACGATCCCGGAGGCGAATACACAACACGCTAGTACCAACACAGGCACCAAACAACGGGTACCTCTTTATAAATATACACACCACCTCGCCGCGGGATTATACTAAATGTTGAAAAGTTTTCATCACGTTCTTTATATATCTCTTTGTACAAAGAATTTTGAACTTCAAATACAACGGCACCAGCTGGTGCTGGCGCTGCCGGCTTGCCGGAAAAAAAGGTACCTGTTCATCTACACCTTCCCCTTAGCCACCCCTGACCTCCAACTACAATCTACTACAGAGTTCCCTCCCATCACAAGCACCCCACCCACGCCTGTCAATGACATCAGGATACCCCCAACCCCCAACTTCCACACCCCCAAGCCAGACACCACCTCGACCACACACTTCCCACCTCTCAATTCCACCACTGAACCTGGGAATGCTTTCATCGCGCAACTACCATTTCCGCTGGACCTAAACGATAACACGCTATACAGATTCGCGGACCTGCTCCTCCCGATGACCGCGGGCGAGGCCAACAAATTTTCTAACGATTTTAACGTGCCCTGCAAGCTCATGCGAGAAGCACAAGCAGCGGTGCTCACGATGCACAAAGACTACTGTACACGAAACCCAGAAACACAAATTTTGGGGAAATCTTATGGGGCTGATTTAGTCCCCGAGCAGTTCGAGGCGATACGCGCGGAGACCAAACAACAGAAAGCACTTCGGGTACAGAAATGCTTCTCACACATTCTAAACCCACACACACTGTTCCCCTCACAGGGCATGTAACTCGAAACAAGACCCTTTTTCGTACTTCTAATGCCTACCCGAAGTGCTTTCGCCCTGCGCAAAGCGCCCTTTCTGCTAACGTCAATGGTCTATCAGACCATGACAAAAGAAAGCATATTTTCCAATCGTTAATCAACACCAAGGCTGATGTTGTATTCTTACAAGAGACCCATACAACACCAGCCCTGGCAAATGCGTGGTCGAGAGAGTGGAGCGGCGTATCATACTGGCACCACGGCCCATAAAATGCTACCACAGGGCGAGCCACCTGTGGAGTGGCTACCCTGTTCCCTAAAAACTCCCCACTTACACCAACAGATTTCTTAGCCGAGGATTTAGGACGAATCCTACAGTTAAGGTAAACATTAACAACAACTACTATCAATTTTGCAATATCTACGGACCCACAAAGCCACATAGGCGAGTTGTCTTCTATCAGAACGTACAAACTACTTCGACGAAGCGACTACAGTTATTGCGGGAGACTTTAACATGATCTTACAGAACCAAGACAGAACACCACCCGTCACCAAAGAGGCTTTACTTGGTTCAACTCAGCAGGTGTAGCTAGCCGTAAAGACCGCTTTTATACTCCCACATCACACAAATTTACTCTATTGCCTTGTTAATTATTCCCCATGCCGATCACAGAGCGCTGTCACTCTCCCTCCAAATAACCAACATCAGCAAAAGAGGCCCGGGATATTGGAAATTAAATGTAGCCCTACTCGCCGACAAACAATATCTCGCTCTAATCAACACGTTCTTAGACTTTTGTACGACGCAAAACTTCATGTACAATGACCTAGCAGACTGGGGGGACACTGGCAAAGCGTGCATAAAAACCACAGTTGGAAAAAAATCAACGCTTCATTCTCTATACCACAAATTACGCGACGAGGAAAATAAACCTCACCCGGACCCAAATACCATTCACCTTTATACTACAGAAATCTCCGACCTCGAGACAGAAAAAAACCGAGGAATTTTTATAAGAACCCACATACAAATCATCGAGGAACACGAGAAACCCACCCCTTACTTCTTTAAACTAGAAAAGACCATGACACCATAAACGAACTTGTAACGGCCTCAAAAACTATCACGGGCGATGATTCCATCCTTGATAACATACACGGCTTTTATTCCAAACTATACCAACCAGAGCCACTGTGCAAGACACCCAAACAACCTTTCTTAATACTATCACCACGCCCCACTATACGAACAACTAGAGGCGCCGCTAACTGTGAACGAACTTCACACCGCCTTGTCAGGCATGAGTAATGGTAAAACTCCTGGCCTTTGTCTACCTAAGGAGTTCTATGTAGCCTTTTGGGAGAAAATCAAGACAACCATCTTGACCTGGCCACCCACGTTTTTGTCAAACAAAATCTTACGCATACACAGGCCCAAGCTCTCGTCACCTTACTTTTCAAAAATAAAGGTGAACACACTAACATTTAAAATTAGCGCCCAATATCGCTTCTCTGCTGTGATTACAAAATTCTTAGCAAAACTCTCGCAAATAGACTACGAAAAGCGCTCCCTACCTTACTAGACATACACGAAAGCTGTTCGGTACCAGGACGTTCAATATTCAATAACCTCGCTACAGTCCGAGATGTCCTTCACCACGCCTCAAACAGGCAACGAGCGGCAGTGATACTGAGCTTGGACCAAGACAAAGCCTTTGACAGAGTCTCCCACGACTTCCTGTCCAAAGTCATTTCCCGCATGGGATTTGGACCTTTTTTCAAACAGTGGATTTTTAAATTTTTTTTTATTTCCTTTACAAAAATGTCACATCCATCTTCACTAACAACGGCTATATGACAGCCCCCGCGCCGATACAACGAGGTGTTCGCCAGGGATGCCCGCTTTCTGCTCTCTTGTACGCACTAGTGATCGAAGCGCTAGATCTGGCTTTTAAACAAAATCCCGAAATAAAGGGCTACAAGATAGGACATGAAGAAATAAAAATTAGCCTATACGCGGATGACATCACCCTCTTTCTTTCAGACGTGGGCTCCATAACAACAGCCAACAAAATACTAACAGCGTTCCAACGAGCATCGGGCTCCATAGTTAACAACACCAAAACAGAAGGCATAGTCCTAAATCTAGACCGCAACAGCCGTGAGCTTGCAATGGTTAATATTAAAAACGACACCGGCATGAAAATCTTGGGCGTAACGTTGTACCCGGACACCCAAACCACAATTAATTTTAACTACTCTGAAAAAATTAAAATGAATTCCACACTTCTACGTTGGCAACAAAGGACCCTCTCAAAAAAGGGTAAGGTCCTGCTGATACATTCGCTGGCAATGTCTAAAATCTGGTTCATTGCACATATACTGCCCATGCCCAAAGATATGGCAACGACAATTACTAACCACATAACCGATTTTATCTGGCATACAGAAGCAAACCCACTTTTCAAGATAGACCACCTATACAAACCCATAAACAAGGGCGGCCTTGGCCTACTTGAACCCACAACACAGGCTATGGCCTTGCGGCTGAAACATTCAGCAACAATGCTAAAGCCTAACAACCAGGACTCATGGCTGCAATTTGCCAAGTTTTTGATTGGGGCCTCACTAAAGGCGACACAACCCGTTAAGTGGAAACACATGGCCAACAACTCCACACCCCATGTCCCATTACCTACAACCCAGAACTGTCCAATCTATTACTTAGATATACTAACTTCATTACGCAAACATCACGCCCTCTTTGAATTATATACAAAGCCTAATGCAAGCCCTCCAATTACAACCAAGCGTCTATACGCTATACTCTGCCCCTCAGGCAAACGATACTGGACTTCCCTAGCTAACAGGCACTCCCTTGACTGGAAACATATTTGCTCCACATCATTCAAAGCCCACGCCCCTAACCACATCTTGGAGGCCCTGTGGCAGGTGCGTCATAAAATACATCCCACGTGTGAGCTAATGAGCAGGAAACTGCGTAACCTACATACACCCAAGGCCTGGCAAGCCCCTTGTCTTGCCGCCGCTGCAAGACAACAGACGAAACTTTTTCCCATGCCTTTATATCTCGCCACGTACCAAAATATTTTTTGCCCGAGGTTACACAACTTATCAAAACGTTCATCCCTGAGGTCATTAACGTTCCACAACCACAACTTCTCCTAGCAGACTTTTCAAAAGTCCAAGGGATAACACTCCCCCAACTCATGATGGCAAACACCATCATATCCTACGCGGTTTACCAAATCTGGCAATCACGCTGCCGAGCTCAGAAAGAAGCCAAATACGACGATCCTATACAAGCCTGGCGTGCTGTCATATGTAAATTTCGCCCGTTATTATACTATAAACACAAGCATGCAATCAACACTAACAATCTAACCTACTCTCGCCGCTGGCTCACCTTCGAGCCAAAGTTCTGCTCCTTGGAAGGAGAGACACTTTCGTTCCATTTCTAGCCGCTCCGCACGTTTTGCCTCGTAGTTTTTGATAGCAAAGAATTTTATTGAACTTGTATCCATTTTATCAGCTTTTGTAACTCTTATATTTACTACGGGCATTAACAAGTACGGTGCTCTCACTTGTGTGGGTTTCCATCATACCGATCATGTTTATCTTTAACTTCTTGCCTACTATAATCACCACGGCCTCTTTCAGCGCTCTATACAGGTGTGCTTACGTTTCACTACCGCGCATTTTCTACCGAATGAGTGTCTTCCTATTCGTAGCCCGATCCAGGCGCCTGAGCAGAAGCCCAGACAGGGTTTTCGCAAACTCCACCCTATGCTGAGCGAAATGCTGATTTAGCTTGACCTTAAGTATACATTTTCAACCCCATAACGTCCCCTTACCTACGATTACGACGGCAGCTTATCACGGGCGCTGACAAAAAGTGATGGTTTTAAAAAATAGAACACCTATACAGACCATTGAACAAAGGCGGGCTAGGCCTGCTAGACCCATCCACACAGGCCATAGCACTACGCCTGAAACATGCCTGTACCATGCTGGCCCCTGACAACAAGGAGCCCCGGGTTACTTCCGCTAAATACTGGATCGGCGCTTCTCTGAACGTGTCTCAGCCTTCTTATTGGAAGCATATGGCAACGAACAACTCGCCACATATGCTCTTCCCACTATCGGAAGGATGTCCCCCGTTCTACCTGGACATCCTTAACCTGCTCCGCAGCCACCATAACCTCTTTACAAACTCCACAACCCTAGCAACCAAACAGCTATACACAGTCCTTCGCAAAAGCGAAGCCCAAATCGTACCAGGCGAACAATATTGGCTATCCAAAGCCATAAATCCAACACTAAACTGGATACACACATGGGCTATGTCTTTTAAGTCTCATGCCCCAAACCATGTTCAAGAGGCCCTCTGGAAAATACGCCATAAAATTTTTCCTGTCTGCGAATTAATGAGGAACACAAACTCAAAAATCTACACACACCCAGAGGTCTGGCTAGTCCATTATCCTGTAGACGGTGCAAAACTTTTGACGAAACATTCCTACACGCCATCAAAACCTGTGAAGTACCCTCTGCAGTCTGGCGTCACGTGCAAAAACTAAACAGCATGTATATCCCAAACAGCAAGACTAGTCGCCATCCCTACTTTCTCCTCGCGGACTACTCTAGCGAAACCAACCTATCAAAACCCCAACTTAAAATGGCTAACGCCATCACTGCGTACGCAGTCCACGAAATCTGGAAATCCCGATGCAGAGCCCACAAAGAGTCGCTCTATGAAAACCCTAAGCAAACTGAAACATCTGTTTACTTATAAGTTCTATACAGACTCTGCCAACAACAACATTCAGCATTTTTCTAAATGGTTCGCATTTGCACCAACACTCTGCGTCCTGGAAGGGGGGAAACCTACCAACCTATTTTGACGAGCGTATCGCAGCAATTTCAGGTATAATTATTACGCGCAGATTTATGACCGAATTTATTATGTTCTTATCATCATCTATGTATCCACATGGATGAGACACATAACTCTGGCTTATCCGATTGTGTAGAATGTATTTATTTTTCGTATTTATCACCTCGGCTCGATTTATAAGCCCTAGTGGCTGGCATCGATTCACTAATGCTCCCCTTCGCAGTGTGCGTCGGCCGCCAATACGGGTTGACTGTTATGGTCCCCATCCGGAAGGTTTTATTTCTGGTTTGGCGTGTGTCCATTCGCGTTAGCACCTGCCTCCCCGGAAGCAGCAGCCGAAGGCAAACGGAGCGAACCTACGGTATTCCACTTTATATGCCGAGCTTTATTATATCCCGGTACACCTGATTATAACTATCTAACGGTGTTTGTAGTTTACAACTCTTTACATTCATTACATTACTCTTTGTCCGTTGCAGGCCTCATACATTTGATGCCAACTTACACGAGTAGTACTACCGCTCATACCAGGTCTCGCTCCCCTTCGCAGTGCGTGTCGGCCGCCTTAGACAACAGCACCCCGCGGGGCCCTGGCAGAGTTAAATCTCTTGCTGTCTGGCGCGATTCCTTTCGCTAAAGCACCTACTCCCAACTAAGTAGTTCGCGAAGGCAAACGGAGCTCACCTGTTTGGAGAAATACTTAACGTTTTTTCGCTCTTACCAGAACGTCGGGTCAGACGAGTTTATATATGGCACGACCCCAGAGGCGAACACACAGCACACACGTACTAACACGGACAACAAACACTGTATATCTGCACACAACACCTCGCCCTTGAGATTATTAAAAACATTGGTAACGTTTTTTCACCACGTTTTTTCTACCTCTGTAAACAGGACTAATATTTCAAATACCACGGCACCAACCTTTGTTGGTGCTGCCGGCTTGCCGGAGAAGAAAGAAAAAAAAGGACCTGTTCATCTGATTCACTTGCACTTCAACGAGAGAGCAGCGTTTGTTGTAATTGTGGTACACACGAAGTTTTCGTTGCAAAATAGCTTTCGCTCGTTTTGGCGGTTATTGCAATCACATAGTGGTTATTACTGCGTTTTCGAAATTGCTGCATCATCTAGACTATTTTTCTTCAGCATCTATCGCATATTTTTTCGATTTCGGGCCACCAAGCGAAATCTTCCGCTTTGGTGACCCCATATTTTTCTGCGCGACCTGCGCATGCCCGTTGGGATTTTTTTATACCACAATTGGAGAGCTCGGTACTTGGCAAAAAGTGTCTTATTCAAAGAAGACACAGGCCAGAAGTAAATTTGTTATGGTTAGAAATCCACTTGCTAGTCGTGGTGGCCAAAGCTTGCATTCCGTCCAGCCTAACCAAAAGCGGGCGCGACCCAAGAAAATCTTCTCAGATTCATCTCAGATCAGTAAAATCACAGATTTCACCCCGACCAACGCGCGTTTAAACCAACCCACCCACTGTCGTCGAAATCCTATGCGGCAATTGCCCATAGCGCCCTTGACGACCAAGTAAAACAAGCATGGTTGTCGCCACGTAAAATCATTTTCAAAGTTCTCGGCTTTATTGACGAGGAAGAACTTGGCCGTCAGCTAATAAAGCAAACCATCTGGGTAGACAACAACATTCAAGCGTTCGTATATGATACTGACATTAGATATTGGTATCTGGTAACCTCCTCGACACCAGAGGTTGCCCGAATCCTGTCAAAGCCATATAGTATTAACAATAAATATATTCATATGACCACCATGCTGCAACGAGATTTGGCTGTGTCATTACATAAAGACCCCCACCGAATTCCCATCCGAAGCAATCGCCGCCGCTCTAGGCAAATACGGCAATGTCGCCAAAATAGACCGCCAATTTAAAAATATAGAAGGCCGGCGCTATGAAACGAGAAAAAGAATCGCCTACATTCGCGAACCGCAATGAAATGCCGATTCCTGATGAAATTTCGATCGGCCCTGATGCGCGCTACCCATTTCCCACACAGTACACGTGACAGCCATCGCGATCCATTTTTTCTAACTGCCATGAACGTGGTCACACCCAAACACAGTGCCAACTTTTTTACTGCTCAGAATGTGACGCATAGGGGCGCGAGGAGGACTCCACCTACTGCCCGAAAAGCACACGCAAGACTGCCTTACTCAACACCGACCCTCAACCGCTCGAACAGATAGCGGTTGATGGGGAACAACTGCTCGACCAGATAGCAGTTGACATCCTGCCAACAGCAGGGGAGACCCCAACACCCGGACAGATGGCTTTGGTGCAAGAGCGACCGCTCGAACACCTTGAAGAGGTCCCCTAAAAAAGGCACGCGCCACGCTCGCTGAGCCCACCCGCGCCTTCCAGCCCAAGTAAAGTCCAAATCAGACCGGCTAAACATCCAATACCCCCCGATCTAAGTACCTCTTTAATAAAACCGACCTCCAACTACAGTCTAACCAAGAGTTCCCTCCCATTGGCTCTCCAAAACCACCTCTTGACATAAGAATACCTCCCGTCCCCATTTTTAACCAACGCGTCCCCGACCGCAATTTCGCCACTCTCTTCCCGCCCCTGTTTCCTCCCAAAAATTTCACACACCCTGAATTCCTTCAAAAACACAGGGTACCACCAGTGTCTCTGAACGACCCACGTATCCAAGCTTTCACCAAGCGAATACGACTGATGACATCTCGCGACGCCTACGACTTCTGTCAGGAATACAACCTACCGGGCAAGCTAGTTCGAGAAGCACATGCCGCAATACTAACAATGGACGAAGAACTCCTAGATCTTACTCAGAAAGACCTAAAGGAATGTGGCAACTTTTATGGTGCGGATCTATTGTCGGAGATTTCTGAAGCGATACCCGCGGAAACGCAGGAGCAGAAGGTGCTTCGGGTATGGAAATGTTACAACCATTTACTAAACCCACATGCACCGTCAACCACACACAGCAACTGATACTAACCCGCACACTCAACACACTATGTCGTCTCCATGGCTACCCAAAGCACTTTCGCCTAGCGAGCCCTTTGCCTTAATGTAAATGGTCTTACAGACCATTACAATCGACAACAACTTTTTCAATCCCTAAAAAATACAAACGCACACATCTTTAATTTTAAAAGAAACGCATACAACGCCCGATCTCGCTGAAACGTGGTCCCGCGAATATCTCCTATTGGCACCACAGCCCCTACAACTCCATAACAGGACGCGCAACATGTGGAGTTGCAACTCTGCTTCCCAAAAGTTCACAACTACTACGCAACACGTACAAAGTAGACGAGCTTGGACGAATGTTGAATATTCAAGTGGAGCTGAACGGCTCCTATTACCAAATCATAAACATCTATGGCCAAACCAAACCACATAAACGAGAACAGTTCTATGCAAACGCGTCCCAATATTTATTCCACGATTCCTTGACTTTACTAGCTGGAGATTTTAACATGGTCACTAGCAAATCCGATAGAACCTCACCAACTACTAGTGACCATCTTAAAGGATGAAAGCACTTAACTCTCTCCTGCAAAACCTCTCCCTAAAAGACGCATGGACCCTTGTGCCACCCAACAGTCAAAGGCTATACCTGGTCTAATTCCGCAGGAGAAGCTAGCAGAATCGACCGTATATATATGTTATATGTTATATGTTATGCTCCCATATCCATTCCATATATGTTACCAAATCACATAACAACAAGTTCTTCAACCAACTAGTTATACCACTTGTCGACCACAGAGCACTTTTAACCTCTGTGGACATTCCCAACACCCCACAAAGGGTACAAGGCCACTGGAAAAACTGAACGTCGACTTGCTCCAACATAAAGACTATGTCGACCACATCAACACATTCCTCGACCACTGGACACCACGGGCGACTACCTTCCGTGACATGGCACCATGGTGGAACATGGGGAAGGCCCTCATATAGAGCATCACCAGATCATACGCCAAGACACGCACACGCAAACAAGGTCAAACGCTTCACTATCTTTATTCACAACTACACGCGGGGGAGAGCAGGCCACACCCAGACCTGAATAACATCAGCTTACATAATATTGCCATATGTCACCTTTTGGCCAATAAGACGTATAAGTATTTCAGATCTTGCTAATTATGCCCACTCAAGAAACAGACTAACCCATTCCCAATCACAGGCTTTAGTGTCCTTAATCTATAAACAAAAAGGCACTAACCACTCTCTGCATAACTGGCGCCCAATATCTCTGCTATGCTGCGATTATAAAACAATCACGAAGACACTGTCAAACCGCCTTAAAAAAGCGCTCCCACTGCTACTACAGAAAGATCAAACTTGCTCTGTATCTGGACGTTTGATCTTTACCAACTTGAAAAGGATCCGCAACGTACTTTGTCATGCCCGATCCATCCCATCAACTCATACTAATCAGCTTAGATCAGACTAACCAATCTCAACTTTTGCCCCTTCCTTCGAACATGGATAACAACACTCTAAAGTGACGTCACATCTCTCTTTATTTACAACGGACACGCCACCACACCCGTCGCCATAAGAAGAGGGATAAGACAAGGATGCCACCTCTTAGCTCTTCTATAGACTTTCCCCTGGGAGCTGCTATCAGAGAAAACCCTACAATTAAGGGATATCGAATTAGCAGACAAGAGATTAAGACCATGTATGCCGACGATAGCAATTTATTCCTTAAAAACTCAACATCGTTAACAAAAACTTTTCAACTCTTGCACGATTTCCAACAAGCCTCTGGAAGTCGCAACAACAATGTTAAGACAGAAGCTCTAAGGGAGTCCTGTGTATTATCTTGATATGCCATTTCTCCTCAAGATGCACCATACCCTGTTCCTGCCCACAGTTCCTGGGCAAACACCAACCACACCGAGCACTCTACAAATCTATACAGCACTTGCAAATACAACCAACTGGCCCCACCCCCCCTCCCAGACCAACAATACTGGTCGAGCAAAGCAACACCACGCACTTTAAACTGGCCCCATGCGTTGTGAAGCAATGTGGAAGCTAAGACATCGAGGCCTATCAGCCACCTCGAGGCCTATCAAGCACTCTCTCTTGTCGTAGGTGCAAGAAAATCGAAGAGACCTACACTCACGTCTTTGCCGAGTGTCACATACCTGCCTTTCTTTGGCCCAACGTTAGAAAGCTCCTTCACAAAGTAACACCGAAATTTTCGAAGTTTTTCCAACCACATCTAATGTTGGCTTTTTCCTATATAACCAACCTAACCATACCTGAACTAACTATGGCGAACTCTATCGTAGCTTAAACAATCTAAGAAATATGGCAGTCACGATGCAGGGCCCACAAAGAGAACGTCTTCGACGACCCAAAACGTGTCTGGGCTACGATTTTGGGTCGAATGCGCAAGCTTATCATCTACAAACACCGCTATGAGGCAGAACACAAAAAAATCGCGCATTTTCGCAAATGGATTGCCTTTTCCCCTACCTTCTGCGGTATGGAGGACGGCACAACCATATGCAAGTTTTAACAGACGGCACGAAACGCCACGGATTGCACGGACTTTTATTATATCTGTATAAATTATCAAAGAGTATTAACGATTCTTTTTATTAACGACTACGTTTTGTTTTGAAGGAAGGTCACGCCCTTCCTTCTCGCCCACTTTTCTCCCTTACGCTATTTTCTAAATTTTGAGACGTCGGGAGCACATTCTATCTTAACCCGTCTGGTTGAGACCGAGAACGAGTAAAAGAAAACAACAATTCTACCTCAATTACTACCTTTTACAGCACTCCCATGGTTTGCATACTTTTTGATTTTTTGGTTTGTACTCTACACTAGGCTTGCTTCCCGCCCTCGGGCATGTGCGTCGTTTGCCGGACAAAGGACACGAGCCTTTTTAGTCTTGGCACGAGGTAATACAACCTGTTTCATTCGGACAGGAGCCCGTTTTTAGTAGGCGTTGGCGCAGCCTGAAGTCCCCAACTGATCATGACCACCGACTTTCTTATTTATAACCTGACTTCAGGGAACTCTACATAGCAAACATAAGAACCACTACCGTATTTAGCTTTTAGCCTAGCGGGTCTGTGCGTCGGCCGCGGGTCAGGGGACAGACTATGCCTAGTCCTAGTCTTCCTTATAAACTTTTTACACCTTTCAAAGAAAACAGCATCAGCCAACTTGCTGGCGCTGCCGGAAAAACCGGAAAAGGTAAAAAAAAAAAAAGTATCTGTTCTGATCATCTGTTCTGATAGCCGCCTGGCAACCGTTCTGATCGGACGTGTTTTTCACGGTAAGAGCGCTCCCCAGCGCTGTTGTGCCTTTGAATTCTGATTACAGCTTGCTAACGTTTGCGAGCTTCTAGTTCTGCGCCTTTGTCTTGAGCACTGGGCTAACGAGGGATTTAATTGCGGCGGTTTCCATTTGCAAGGGCATCCCGCCAAGGCGGCGCCGCTGGCTCGCTTATCGAGGGATTTAATTGCCCTAACGAGGGATTTAATTCCTCCGGACCCTTTAATTTTGTTGCGGTTGAGTGACCTTGTCAGCGAGAATTTTTTGCGAGAGAACTTTTGCAGCGTTTCGCATTGACTCGTGTTTGGTGTTTATTGCATCGAACATACACAACTAACAGCGCCCATAGCGAATCGCAAGGGTCATAAACTTCAGCTCGACCGGGGTATACACAGGCCACCCTAGCAGCTTGTCCCCCGCGCAATGTCGACTACAACATTGCAATCCGGTCATGCACCACCTGGGGTACAAGACGACCCCAAAGACATCCCCCTACCCTCCTCTACCGGCTCACAAGATAGCGAGTCGGATATGGATTTTAACAATGATTCCGACGGCGATTCGAATCAATGGCACAAAGTTCCCATAGGCGCGCGTTTCAATGGAAACTGTCGCCGATATTGGTGTTAGTTTCGTGCGTATGTAGAGCATTTCCTTATTTGGTTACGTTTGTTTAACTTGTTTTTCCAACCGCGTGGCTTATCATTAGGTTTAGAATTTTAT